>PVKM010001069.1:0-85811 GCA_004027735.1 Carollia perspicillata
AAGTTGACATAGGTGGAGCAATTTTAAAAGAGAACTAGGGAGACAATCCAGAGGGACTGCCGTGCACATCTTGCTTCTTGAAACTTTGCAATGTCTGAACTGGGCGATATAACCTTTGGACTGGACCAAAGTAGCATTGTATTCCAAAAAGCTGTTCATAAAGCTAACGGGAAAGCAGACATCTTGACTGTAGGACTGAAGATTAAAGACGTTGTTTAGAATTAGCACCACTGTTAATAGCTAGAAAATAATTTAGCTTATTTGTACCTATAGAAATTCCTTTCTTGGCTTATTAATACCGACAGAACTTCTTCTTTTCTATTCATGTAATTATTCCCCATCCCTTTTTTAAAATGTGTCATGCCTTCACCTCCTCATTGAATTTCTGACTAAATCTAGTCAGTGCTTGCCAAATAGCTATTCTTTAAAAATTAAAAAAAAAATCTCAGATGAATGCTTGTTTCCTTTCGCTTTGGCCTTTTATTGTTTGAATGAACAGTTTCTTCCCGCCTTCTACTCTTCTGCTTGTGCCTTCGACAGGGAAACCGCATTGGACGGCAGAGGCCCGGGAAGCCACCCAGGGCACACGTTGAAGCTGAGAAGTGTGGGGAGTGGGTATGAGGAGAAAAACAGAAGGGCATTTAGTTCCTGGGTAAATGCGTTTTCAGTAGAAGTTTGATCTTCCACACATCACCCGTGAGAGTATATTGAAAAGTCTTTAATAAAAAACTCTCTGAATCATCGATAATGCTTCATTCTTAGAAATCAAATTAGATGAGGAAAGAAAAGGCTTTAACATTATGGGCTTTTTAGGAAAAGGAGGGGTGAGGCAGGGGCATGAAAATAATTTTTTATTTTTTAAAATATTTTCTATTTTTACCAAATGTTCCTTATAAACAAACACAAAGTATGAAATAAAAGTTGACATTTAATGAAATGTTAAGGTTGTGTTTAAATCAATGTTTTATAATTCAATTCAGTTTCAACGTAGTAGAATAAATCATCACCACATTTATCATGTGGCAAGTATATATATATGTGATAAATATATACAAATATATATATATATATATCCATGGCTTTTAAAAACCATTCACACATAAATAATTCATAGCATATATCACATTCATAAACAGAAAGGATTTATTTAAAAGAGGAAGTCACATTACATTTTTTCTATATGCTAAGGCATTTGTTAAATACTACTACATGAATTATCTTAATACAGAAACTGATAATCTTGGAAGGTAGGTACTTTCTCCAATAATATCGATAAAAAATAAATTTAAAAATTTGAAAGAATCTTTAACATAATAAGGAAAATAGTATTCCTTAGATACATTCTATTTAACATATATTTCTTTGAGAAATTATTTCAAAACTGTGTTTCTAAACTGAGAATATGTAATGCTTTCCAGTAAGACCACATATAATGATTTTAGCCAATTTTTTTTAATTTTTAATAAGCAATATTCTTGAAAAAACACCCAAAGGGACAGTAAAATATAAGAACATTATCAATGATGTAATACAAATAGATTTTGGGGAAAACAACATTTTGTGAAATCATGTCAGTCAACTGACTAATTGAAAAATTATTTTGGAAAGTAGATTTGAGAATTGTGTTTGCAGGAGATTGTAGTATATAGATAATGACTATGAAAACAGGTGATGTGAAAAATTTATATGACTCTTTAGAATGTTTTATGCATAGATATCCTACAGATGATTGCATTAAAAGGGGAAAGTATTTTATCTTAAAGAGTCTATATTATCTAAATATTGTATATTCCTATTACTTTTTAATTTTTATTTGGGCGCTTCATAGACAACAGAATTGAGTTCATTTTAGAGAACATTATTTGCAGTGATTTTTAACTTAAGGCCAGAGAACCAACATTAGAGTAAAGATGAATTTTATTAGGAAGACCACAAGTAACTTGTTCGAGTACAAAATCCATGTATGTAATGTCATGTGTAGATGAGTTTGTAAGATTTTGTGCATTTTCCTAAGGAGGTCTTTCATAGTTTTTAGAACATATTTTTTATTTTAATTTATTTTCATTGTTGTTCAAGTACAGTTTTCTGTCTTTTACTCCCATCCCACCCCACCCCCCCAGCCCTCCCCACCTCCCTCCCATTTCCACCCCCCTTAGTTTTTGTCCATGTGTCTTTTATATTTGTTCCTGTGACCCCTTCCCCTTTTCTCTTGAAATTCCCTCCCCTCTCCCTTCTGAACATATTTTAATGTAAGCTTTGACTGTTTTTCTTTTTGTATGCAAATTAATGACTAAAATTTCTATTGCCAAAGCAACCATTTCACACAGCTATCTGCAATAAACACCTTGTCAGCGACTGACTATCAGATAAGGAGCCAGGCTAACTGACCCCTAACCCCAGGCTGTTTAGATTATTGACCGCTTGTTTTTTCTCTTTATGTGTTTTAAATTCCTGCAGTTTTATGCTTTAACTTACATTTTTATTGGGGTGTTCACCAATAGAGAATAAAGCTGTTCTTGATTTCAATGTCTAGAACAGACAGTAACCAGAGGGGAGGTGGGAGAGGATACTGAGGTGGGGGAGGAAGGGAGAAGGGTTTTCAGGAATAAGTATAAGGGACACATGGAAAAAACCAAGGGCGGGTGGGATCAGGGGTAGGAGGTGGGGATGGCTGGGGAAATGGAGACAAGTGTACTTGAACAACAATAAAAAAAAGAATAAGTCTGGCAAACCCTGTGCCCCCACCCTGGACTCTAATAAGAGCAAAGCCCCAAGCTCATGCAATCCCAACTTCCCTCACTACCTGCCAGCTACCTGTGTGGCCCTAGGTGTGTAGCATAATGAATAGTGTCCTTTTGAAAAATTTCATAACAATGATCACTGAGGTGTCTTGCAATCATAATAAGAAACATGAGGGCCTGTCTAGCCACATCACTGGTATCAACAGGCCGCTCTCAATTTTTGGAATATATGTTAAAAACAAATACCTAATTCTGCCACCTTTGTATTTTAAAATATTTAGAAATGAAAGAAATGATTTATAGCAATATGTCAGGCTGAAGCTCAAGAGTCATTAACTATCATCAGGTTGCTAAAAGTCTGAAGATAGAACAGGCCAGGAGATCAGGGACCAAATCCACAGCACAAGTCACCTCTGGGGTCACCCCTGGGGTTACAGCAAAGAGAATATCTGGAAAGGAATGATATTGTGAAACAGAATCACTGTTCTGTTATTCATAATTGATACGTTATGTGATTTGAAAATTGTTGGTGACTGGTGACAGTTTGAATTTTAAATCCATCCATAGTGCACATTTCCTTAAAAAATTTCAAAACTTTGATAAATCAAATGTAGGAAAAAAACAAAACAAAACAAAAACCCTGTTTTTTTTATTTTGGGTTTCTTCATAAAATATATGTCATAAAATATGCTGTTCTTCCTTGAATTAAAAAAATACATCTAGAGCTCTTTAATCCAATTGGTATTATTTTAATGTATAGAATTTAGGGACTTGGTGTCAGCAAAGTATACAGAAACATCTCAGGTGAATTTTTTCCATGCTATCTTTGGTGTAATTTTATTCTGCTTTGGTAACACATTCTTTTTTTTTTTTTTTTGAGGGGGAGTGAAGCAGTTTCATGTTAATACTGGAAGAATTAACACACACCAGAGCATCCTGTCCTTACCAAGGCTTAGCACAAATTTCCCTTATTAAAGAATCATGCATTGAAAAATTGGCCCTAGCTTCCTTGCTTCTGTTCACTTTTATGAATTATGCCCCACATTATCTTTTAACTAATGCATCTGTTTCCTAGGGCTGCCATGACAAATTACTAATAAATTAGTGACTTAAATTAACAGGAATTTATTCTCTAAGAATGCTGGAGGCTGGAAGTCTGAAATCAAGATGTCAGCAAAGTTGGTTCATTCTGGAGACTCTGTAGGAGAATCTGTTCTGTGACACTCTCCTAGCTTCTGGTGATTCTGGCAATTCTGGCGTTTCTTTGCTTGTAGCTGCATCAGTCTAATCTGTGCCTCCATTGTCACGTGGCTTTCTTTCTTGTGTGTCCTCTGCTCTTATAAGCACAACAGTCATTGGATTTACAGTTCACCATAATCCAGTATGACCTCATTCTAACTAATTACTTCCACAAAGACTCTATTTCCCAAGGGGTCACATTCCGTCTGAGGTTCTGGGTGGATGTGAATTTTGAGGGGATAGAATTTGATCATTTAATTTGATCAGTGGTTAAATAGCTTTATTCCTATCACTCGTGCAACGTATAGAATAAGGAATGGGAACCCACTTATTTCCTTTCGTGATCTCACTTTGTAGTGGAATTTTAACACACGCTTTTTAATTTGGTGCCATTTCTTTTTTATTTCCTTTCAAGTATAAGAACTCTGTTTTCCAAACAAGACTATTATTGTTATTAAATTCATTCTTCAGATAAACCCTAAAGTGACATAACTGATATAACCATGTTCTCTTACCCAGGAATTTAATTGAGAAACCACAGACACTTTTGAAGATATTTTGGGTAGAGTAAGGCAATGAATGGATTTGGATGAAAATTTGTAAGGAATATTGGAACCTGTATCAGGTTTGTCATCCATTAAAACAACCGCTATGTTCTGACAAGGTCTGCATTTATTATGTGTGAATTATCCTTGAATAATTTCTCAAGTGATTTTAACCACTTATTGTTAAATGAGAGTATAGCACCTTACCTGATTCCTCATCAGTTCTCCCGCTGCTCTCATATGTCAATCAAGACAACATTAATTTGACTATCAGCACAAAAATAAACTAATCTTCAGTTAATTTGGGATTTTTCTGTCCACAGTGGCTGAAATTTCATTCAGAAGACACATCAGCGCTTTTTAATTTGAGAGGCAATTCAAAACACATGCTACAAAATTTCCCACTTCTCCAAAGAATTCCCACTTCTTTCAGGAACAGATAATTATTCACAAGTTCTGAGTCTATAAACGGGAAAGTATGACTGTGTTTACAACAGGGAAAGGATATAGTGGGTGTTTTCACAGCTACAGAGAGCTTCCATGCTCTTCTCTCCTAGTGTGAAGGGAGAGCATAATGAAGTAAGGCTTCCAGCTGTTCCAGTTCCTCGGGACATCAATTAAGCCATGTATTTATGAAATCTGTTTCTGTTCCTCAATTATGTGCATTTATTTGGATACACAGTTATCTCCCTCTAATCCACATTCCAATTATGCTGAGGAGGAGGATGAGAGCACGAAGTCTAAGCTTAAGTCCCCTTGTCGGTTAAAAAATAAATAACAATTGCACCATTCATATTGAAACTTCCATAAATATTGTACTGATTTAACATTTTTATGAACCTCCTATTTTGCTGATGATACTTGTCATTTTTCCACTTAAGTGGCATCATATTTGAGATTTCTAATATGTATTGTACATTGAGAAAAGGTTTCAATGACATATTTATAATGTAAAATACAGAGGTAAAATCAAATATTAAAGTGGTAATTAATTCTATACTTCAAATCTCATGAAATTATAATTGTATATTAATAACTACAAGTGGCTTTAGGTCTGGTAACAGAATTTAATTTTTAAGATGAGAAAAAATTGTTTTCAGAAATAATGTTCTTTCATATGAGGATCAAAATAGCATAAATTATCTTATAGTCATGATGTTTAACCTGTCATCCTAGGCAATTCCAATAGTGATGGCAGAGTTCATATATTCAAATAAAGATGGCATATAAAGTCTCATGAGAACATGTGACTTGGTAATTTCAGAAGGTACTCCTTTGACTGTAGAGAGCTCTTGTACAAAATATAATTGAAAAAACATTGCCTTAATTTTTATATGCCACAGCAATCTGATGTTCAGATTTTTCTCTCCAGCAGGTATCCAGCCATGTAATATGAAAAATAGAGACATTTATTGAAGAAGATACAAGACACAAGAAACAGTACACATAGGACAATGACACCTCAGTCCCCTTCAAAGTCAGCACCTTGGGACCCCACACAAGTTTTCCCAATCACCATAGTCTGCCCCATCATATTTTCCTGAATCTCATTGATGGTCTGAAATCTCTTTACTTTCAAAGGTGATTTTAGTTTTGGGAAAAACCAGAAGTCACAGGGTACCAAATCTAGGCTGTAGGAGGGTTTGTGTCATGGGGTGAGTTGATGTTTCACCAAAAAACTGCATAAGATGTGATCTATGAGCAGAAACGTTGTGATGAAGCTGCCAATCCCCAGTTGCCCATAGCTGCAGGCGTCTGAATCATTGAAATAGTTTCCATGGAGGAATGTTCAAACTTAATGCAAAATTTGATGCAGATGCACTGCTCTATTCAGTCATTTTGAATGTAACAGCCACACAGTACACATGCTCACTCAATTGCATCTACCTCCCCCATTGACTAGTACAGTGAAGTCGTCACTGTTCACACATGCACATTCCAGCCCATTCTCCTTGGCTGCCTGGTTACACTGATGCCATGCAAACCATTCTCGTTCTATTAATGATGGATGGATTTTTTTCTGGGTAGACCTTGTATGTATACTACATAATTCTATATGTACTATGTACTATATACAAACTATGTGTATATGGTATATTATGTATGTGTATATACCATGTATACATATCTAGCAAACATATAATACGCAAGGCCTTATGGTTTGCTTAACATTTAAAGGACGTCTGGAATCTAGTTTGATGTCTTTCCCCCAACTTGGAGAACTATTGGCCAACATTTCTATTGATTCTACTCCATTTCTTCTTCTATGACACCAATTATATGTATGTATTTCATAAGTCCCTTATGTTCTTTTCTGTATTGTTTACCTTTTACAATCTTAATGTTTGATCTAGATATTCTCTTCTTGCTATATTTGAGTTTCCTAAACTTATTTACTGCTATAGATATCCAATGTTAAGCTCATCATCGATCCTATACTTCACACTTTATGACTAAGTTCTAGGATTTCTATTTAATTCTTTTTCATAGATTCAAGATTGCCCATGATAGCCTTTACCTTTTCATCTATCTTGTTGTAAATATTCATTATAGTTATTTTCTGGTTAATCTAGCGTCAGGATTACCTTATTCTATTTCTTATTTTTATTCTTAGCTTCTGGTAAATATATCTTATTTTCTGGTATGCTCAAAAGAAAGGCATTATGTTTTATTTTAAAATGTAGAGATTCTAGATAATGATTTCTTCTGCTACATAGAAATTTTCTTTTTCCGGGCAGGCCTTAAATTATAAGCTTATCACCTTGACCCATTTGAGACAATTATGTCTGAGTTGTAGTCTTTTGGGGGTCTCAATGAAAGCCTTAAGTATTTAACACAGATTTTTTCATAGGCCCTCATATCTAATTCTTTATTTTCAAAGCAATGAAGGATGTAATATCTTAACCATGTAGAAGCTAATTTTTCTTGGCTCATGGCATACATGTGTAGCCAGGAGTTGGAAAGTGTCTCAAGGGAAGGTTGCATACAAAATACTTTTGCTTACTTCTCTGAGTCTTCTTTTTGGGGGGAAGGGTGCATGGTCCTTCAAATCCTTCAATTTTGGTAACTGGGAACTCTCAAATATATCTTCTCAGCACAGTAACACAGTTGTAAACAACTGTCATTTTAAAAATTCACTCCATTTTTCATCATTCCTGTTGGTACAATTAATCTTACTCCAGCTATGTACAGAGTCAATGGTGGGGTTCTGATTTTTGTTTTAAAAATAACTTTTATTTAACACACGGAAAATAATCAACAACAAAGAAAAGGGTAAAAACAAATGGACAAGTTGGAAGGCCACTGAAGGACACAGAGATAGCACTAGAGGGTGTCAGACTTCGAAGAGAGTGAGAGAGTTTGAGAAGTTGAAGAACATAGGAAGAAACATGGACGGATGCAGAATGTGAGGTTATGTTAATAAAAATTTTGCCTGTTATCTTTACATGATTATTTACTTATTTGGAGACGTTATTTTTTTTTTTTAATTGTAGTCGATGGAAGCAATTGCTGTGATGGGAGAAGTGGCAGGAGCAACCAATTTGGAAAACAATTAACATTTATGTATTCGTGTTAAATTCAAAGTGCCTATTATTTACAGTCATGAAGATGTCCCATAGATATTTAGATGTTTGAGTCTTAGACCCTGAGAAGTGATCAGAGATGATAATATAATTGTGAGAGTCATCAGAACATAGAAGTTTCTAAGAACACAAAATGAAATCACCCAAGTAGTTCTTGCTATAGAATAACAGCAAGTCTAAAGATAAGCCTTGGTGTAGTCCAGTACCAAGAGGTCAGCAAAGAAAAAAAAGTAGCCCATACGACTAAAACAGAAAAGCTAGTGGGGCAGGATGACCCCCTAGTTAAGAGGACAATACAGAAATTTTTATAAAGGAAGAGTTGTTTCATAGAAGAGTCTAAATTATGCTGAAAGAGATAAGGAAAGGGAGATATTTTTGGGTCACTTTGTTCTATTTCCATTTTTATCAAGCTTGTTTTAAATTTGTGTATCAATTTACAGAGAATTGATACTCTGATATTGAAAACTTCAAATTGAATATTCTTGTTTCAAAACAGAATATGTTTTTTCCATTATTTCATATTTCATTTCATGTTTCCAATAGTCTTTTAAACTGTTATTTATATACATATTTCATATTTCAACTTAACTATTTGCTTCTATTAAAAATAGACTTATATCCATATCACTACAAACAAAACTCCAGACAGTCGATCTTGCAGGCCCTGCTGTCCTGGAATTATGTTCGCAAACTCCCAAGTGTCTAAATTAGCAGTGGGTGAACCAATTCAGTGACTGATCTGGAGAATCTCGTTGAATGTATCACTCCACAGAGATATTTTCCTTGAAACATAGACTCAGTCCTTGTATCTGTCCACAAAACATCCTCGAAATATCACTTAATCTTAACAACTCTTCTACTTTTGATTCAGTGGAATTGAATTCAGTGTCACTCCCCTGTGGCAATATTATTGGGGTAAAATGGACTTTTGTTTGTTCACCTTTTCCAGTACATACATTTTTTCTTTAACAGCTGCCATCCTAAACATGGGATGCTTACCCCTGGATTTGCTGTTATTTAAAAGAAAACTAATCTCAATTTGATTTCACTTACTGTTGTTTGTGAAACTGAAAGTCCAGTCCTCAGCTGATATACAATAATTCTCTAAGAAAGTCAGAAATATTAAAGTTGAATCACAGCTTATACCCATTTGAAGTTCAATCCTCTTGGGCACATAAAGCTAGAGAACAAAGGAAAGAAAAAAAAGAGAAAATGAGAATAATATAATCTAAATATTGAACTAAAAGATTGAAAATAAATATTCATAAAATTATGAATAAGAAAATAGTGATGGTAAGGAGGATTAGGCTTTCTTTCTTTTTTTTTAGAAGGAAAATTTCTTTTTTAAATGTTTAAATTTATTTTAATTGTTGTTCAAGTACAGTTTTCTATCTTTTACTCCCATCCCAGTCCACCCCCCTAGTGTTCCCCAACTCCCTTCCATTTCCACCCCCCTTAGTTTTTGTCCATGTGTCCTTTATACTTGTTCGTGTAAACCCTTCCCCTTTTCCCCTGAAATTCCCTCCCCTCTCCCCTCTGGTCACTGTCAGCCTGTTCTCTATTGCAGTATCTTTGGTTATATTTTGCTTGCTTGTTTGTTTTGTTGTTTAGGATTAGGCTTTCTATAATAAAAATCAGTTCTTATTACCTCAAAATAATTGTTAAATTTATTTCTTGAGAAAATTAAATAACACTTGTTTAGTTTTTTTTTTACTTTAAATAAGAAAAAAAGACAATTTTTGCCAAGTGTCATAAAATCTTTTTAAGGATAAATATTGGAAAAAATGTAAAATATCAGTTAGTTTTAGTTTGCATATTATATACATATGCATATTCAATAAAAATTTAGAAAATTTACATAGGAAAAATTCTAGCACCCAACTATTAGTCATTCCGAGTGGAAATGCTGAAAAGCAATACCATACCTAATTAAATTAGCTAAATAATGCTGTCTGGATTATCTAGCTGTTGTAATTTAATCAGAGCTAAATGAGATTGTTGTTTAATTAAAATTGAAACTAATTAATTGCTCCAATTGTTGTTTATATGAAAGAGGCAATTTCTTACCAAAGCTACTTTGATGAAATGGAGGGATTCCTTGGAAAATTGCCTTAGGACCAATGCTGTGAGTTGAAGTCATTCACAATATAATCATCTCACTTTACATTAACAAAATATTGAAGAGAAAATACTTCCTTTAAGTATCATGCTTTCTAACTATAATATTTCTTAAAACAAGAAAGTTAAATTATTTCTTAAAATAACATTTTGAAGGAACAAAATAAGAACTAAAACAATTATAGAAGTTTGATTTGTAAAAAATTACTTCCTATACATTCTTTGACCCAAAACTATCTGATTTCCACTTTTACTGATATTGCTCATAAATATAAATATTGTTTTACTTTTACAAAGTATTTCTCTTTTTGTTGACTTACTTTCTATCTGACTTACCTGATTTCTGTTGCATTACTCTCACCTGATTCTTTTCCACTAACACTGCTTTGGTTAGGCATTTCTCGTCTTAATCCATTTATGATATGCCATTTCCAATCACTTTTCAATGATGAGTTGCACCTGAGGGTGTGGACCAGGGCAGGGCCAGAGTGTGGGTGCATTCCTGACAATTGCAGCCGTGTGAGCAAAGCCATGATGACATTTGCTAGCATGGCTGGGAGTCTACAAGTTGTTCTAGCTAAAAGGAAGCCTAGATTTAGAAACAAGAGTTTTGTCTTAGAGCCCCTTTTTTCTCTCAGTAAGGTGAAGCAATTGATATGCTTTCTAGGACCAGAAAGGAAAACATACATTCTGTTCTCTGTTTTTCTTGTCCACATCTCATTATCCCTTCATTATGCTTCTGTGCTCTGTGCTCCAATATGCCTTTCCACACCACGGGGGTGACAAGGCAACCAAGAGAAATGGGACTCAAGACAGAATTTTGCATGTGAGCACTCTAGTCCTGTATATGTTGGTACAAACAGCATATGTCTTCTAAAGCTTAGCTCATCGAAGCATCAGTGACCATAGTATGGATGTGAAAAATAGGGATTTTGACTCATGGTTGGACTATCTTTATATAATTGTTCTTCCTCTGCCTAAAGACAGGGGAAAGCTAAAATTACTTTTGGCTAAATGTCAGCCTGTCCAAGTAAGAAGAAAATTTTTAATAAAAAGAAAAATATTCAAAAATAATATAAAATACCAACATTCTCAAGGTATACAATGGCTTAGGATGTAGAAATTTTTTCCACCATGATATTTATTTAAGCTGCTGAGTATATGTACGGCCTGATGAGAAGGATGAAATATACCGATGTCCGCATCCTAAAAAGGCATTTGCCCTTCATTCATGGGCAGTCTCGGGGCTCTCAGAACCCTTTCAGACACTCAGCAGCTTCTCTTGTTTGTTCATATTGTAGCTGCCTGAGGATAGAGGAAGTGCAGCTAAAACACAGCTAAAAAGACATTGGATGATGACACAATTCATAAATTGGCTACAAAAGAACCAGTTTAATTGTTACCAGCGGACAAGCCCATACCCTCTGCCTGACCCTGCTCAGGCAGCTGAAGTGCCAGATGCTGGGTACACTACGCCATATTGCAGGGAGAGGGGATGCCACTCTGTGATCGGGGCAAGCAGCCTGGAGGATATTCTGATAGCGGTACCTCGCCCACAAAACTGCCTGGTCCAGAGTCTTCAGGATCCCTGGTGGAAACCGCAAGCAGCAGGGTGCCGCCTCTCTGAGTGACCGGGCAGAGTCTGGTCCCAGCTGCAGCAGAGCCGTGCAGAGTCAGGGGGGTTTCCCCCTCCAGCTGGGACAGTGGCCAGGGAGGTTCTTACACTGAGCCACTGAAAGCTGGAAATGTGTGGACAGGGCCCAAGTGAGTGGAAAGTTGGAAAGGTGAATGGATGGGGTCCTATCACAATGAAAACTGGCATGATGACTTGATAGGGTGTCCCCTGGCCAGCTGGCCAAAAGCTAGAAAGATAATCGGATAAGGGGAAAAGCCAGCCCTTCCAGTTCCAAACTGGGTAAGAGAAAAGGGGCAGGCAGGCAAACGTGTCATAAAAGTCAGATGGTGGCAGGGAAAAGTGTTGACTAAAGGGGCCTGTCAATCTAGACTGGGAAAAGAAGAGATTGGCTGGGATGTGTACCCACCTGAAGTTCATGAAAGTTTAGAAAGTTAATTGGTCTTCTGAGAAAGCACCAGGTTCTTTCTATACCCCAACCAGATATAGCCCCAGGGGAATAAAGAACCACACTGCCTTTTGCTGGATGTTGGCTCATTGAGACTGCTCTCTCTTGCTTGTCTGCTCTCTCTTGCTTGTCACTTGCTACTCAGGAACCTGCACTC
Organism: Carollia perspicillata; assembly: GCA_004027735.1. Taxonomy (NCBI): domain Eukaryota; kingdom Metazoa; phylum Chordata; class Mammalia; order Chiroptera; family Phyllostomidae; genus Carollia; species Carollia perspicillata. The sequence continues at coordinate 12,466 of PVKM010001069.1, forward strand.
AGATGGTGCACTGGCCTGTCCTCTGGATCGGCCACATGACCTTAACAGTCACGAGGCCCAAAGCTGCCAGGAGGTAGTCTTTTCTTCACTGATGTGGTGAGCATTCACCAGTGTGTTCATAGGATCTCCTGTGTGGGAGCATGCAACCTTGCATGCCCCTGGCTTTCCTGGCTCCACACACAGCCTCCATGAGGTAACCTGAAGTCAGACAACAGCTGGGAATGAGCAAAGAAAGCTACCCGAATGACCCATTAGCAGCTGCCTTGAGCTCAGAGGTCAGCACTTTAAAATGGAGCAGGAACTCTGGGCACTTTATTCTGGTCCTGCTGAGGTTGGTTGGGTTTTGTCTGGATTTTGCGGAGGAAATGAATTAGATGGTGAGTGCCGCTTTCTCCAAAGAGGCACAGCGTCCGAATAAAACTTTTTTTCTTTAGCATCAACACTTGCCTCACAAGTTTGGCTTTTGTGGCAACAAGCTTCTGAACCCCCTTTATTTGTTTGGTAACATAGTCACATTTCTGACAATCACTTTGAGATCTTGGGCAATTATAACTAGTTATATAAGGACTTCAAGTGAAGATGGAGGCGTAGGTAAGCAAGGCACACCTCGCACACCACATAAAAATTACAACTAAACTGTAGAACAACTGTCATTCAGGACTGTAAGTCCAATGACTACAGAACTAAAGAAACCACACCCATCCAGACTGGTAGGGTCACGGAGATGTGGAGACATGGAATGGGTTCTTTCCACCACCAGGTCACCCAGACCAGGGTTCCAGTACCAGGAAGGTCAGACCCCACTTCTGGCTATAAAAACCAATGGGATCTGAGTTGGTGAAAGGAACTACCGGATTCCCAAGAAGTACCTCTTAAAGGGCCCTCCCACAGACTTACTTCCTCTGAGCTCCAGCACCAGACTAGCAACTCGAAAGGCACAACTGGAGTACAGGGAAGAGCTGAAGTGTCTGGCATCAGGGAAAAAGCTAGGAACAACTTTCTTCTGGACAGAAAGGTGAGCAGAGGCCGTTGTTTCATTTCTGAGACCTCCCCTTACAGAGTCACAGAGCTGGCAGGCAGGGGCCATATCTGAGACTCCCTCAACCTGGCTCAATGGTGCTCCACCCTGGGGAATCCCTAAGGCTCTGCCCCACCCAGCTTACAGCCCACCCAAGCTAACAGTGGCTTCTTCATGTGAATGGCTGGTCTCAGCTCAGGCTTCACATCTTCCTAAATCCTCTCAAACAAACAATGACCAGCCTCAGTGAGCCCCAGGCCTTGTGCCTCTGGCTAAGCAGCCCCAGGCCTGGCTCTAGCAGCAGCCAACATTGGATCTGTTTGGCTTCCTCTAGGAATCTCAAAGGTCAGCACAATCAGCAGCCATCTACAGATTGCTTTGTAGCTCCTGCTGGGTGGCCCCGAGATGAATACAGGTGGTGGCTGGCTGTGGCCTGCGTAACCTGGGAAACCCCAGAGACTGTGCACCCAGTGACCATCTACAGATCATGTCAGAACACCACCACCCTACATAAAAATGATTCAATCAGAAATGAAGGAGACACTAATTGACATGAAGAACAATTTACAGGGCATCAACAGTGGAGTGCATGAAGCCAAGAATCAAATCAATGTTTTGGAACATAAGGGAGAAAAAGCCATCCAATCAGTATAGCAAGAAAAAATAATCCCTCAAACATCAAGGAGAGTGTAAGGAGCCTCTGGGACAACTTCAAACATACCAACATTCACTCATGGGGTGCCAGAAGGAGAAAAAAAGAGGAAGAATTGGGAATCTATTTGAAAAAAATAGTGAAAGAAAAGTTCTCTAATTTTGTGAAGGAAATAGACATACAAATCCAGGATGCACAGAGAGTCCCATCTTGTTTGGGGCCCATTCCCAACACACCATAATTAGAATGCCGAAGGTTAAAGATAGAGAGAAAATCTTGAGAGCAGCAAGAGAAAAGAAGTCAGTTAACTACAGGGGAGTTCCCATAAGACAGTCATCTGATTTCTCTATAGAAACATTGCAGGGCACAAGGGATTGGCAAGAAATATCTAAAGTCATGAAAAGCAAAGACCTATAGCCAAGACTGCTCTACCCAGCAAAGCTATCATTTTGATCAAAGGGCACATAAAGAACTTCCCAGATAAGGAAAAAAAAACTAAAGGAGTTCATCATCACCTTTAATAACACTTCATTATTTTATGAAGTGTTAACGAGACTTATTTAAGAAAAAGAACATCAAAACTATGAACAATAATGGCAGAAAATATATACTTATCAACAATTGTATCTAATAGATAAATTAAGCAAACAAGAAGAACAGAGACAGAATAACGGATACAGAGACTGTTTTGATGGTTAGCAGGAAGGGGGATGTGGGGAAATGGGTGAAGGTGTGAGGGGAATTAAAAGTACAAATAGGTAGTTACAGAATAGTCATAGGGATGTAAAGTACAATACAGGAAAGGGAGAAGCAAAAGAATTTATATGCATGACCCATGAACATGAACAAGAGGGTGGGTATAAGGGGAAAAATTGGGACAACTATAACAGCTTAATCAATAAAGTATAATTTAAAGGAAAAAATTATACAAGTTATTAGAGTACTTCCTCCTCTCAAAATGAAAGGGGTAATCATTTCAGAATGCACAGAAGGTTTGTGTGTGCTCTAATATTGCCCATACAAGTTTAGTAGCAGGGAATAAAGAGGCAAATATATATTCCTCCCTGCTTCCAAAAGTCCTTGTAGTAATGAAAGAACAATGAGCAAGAACGGTCTTCCTAGATGTTACTGTGAATAGACTTTATATATTATTATATAGGTATACATTCAGAGAAAAAAATAGGAATACAAAGACAATTATAAAAAGTCCCCCAAGAAATGTATCTCACAGGTTTGGCCGGTGTGGCTCAGTTGGTTAAGAACAGAGAAGAGGAATCAAGGAAAATATTGTTTATAAAAATGTTTACATAATAACTTGTTGTAACTAAAAGGATACAGAAAAGGCACAAAGAACACTTCTTTAAAATCATATTCATTCTAATAGAGCCTCAAAAAATGACCTAATATTTCTTTCTCAATGTTCTCATCTAATTGAGGTTGTATGATCATTCTTTTCTAAATGCATTACCCTGAGTGATATAACTGACAATGGTTCATAAACTTTGTGAATTTAATAACCATAAATTACTACATATACATGTTCCTTATGATGAGTTCAGATAAAAGAGGAATCTAGCATAAGAAATCGTATCTTTTAATAGTTATTTAATTATAAGGTACTGCTCTCTCCCTTAACAAAGAAACCATGACATCCAATGGCACATTACTCGGAGCTGCAGCTGGGTATGGGCCACAGGTTGACAAATTGTCCTGACTTAGTGTGTGGTAACATTTATGTCTTCTGATATCTCTAAAAGCAGATAGCGGGAATAAACTTCAGCTTCTCGTTTTGATGCTAGGAAATATACTGGAATAAAAGCTTGTGATGAATAAAATAAATGTCTGGGGGAAAGATATATACTCATTTCTTGAGTCACACCTGCTGCTGCTGCTAGAGACTATTCAGCCTGAGCATAAACACCAGCAAGTAAATCATCCTGAACATAAAACTGAGTCAGAGGCTACAATGCTTGTACCACTAGTGATTTTTCTAAGTTACTTACCTACGTACAGGGCCCTGAATTATGCAGTTATTTCACACTTACCTATGGGGCTGACACTTACCAGTGACAACAGTGGAGGTAGCAGGATTGCACATCAAGTTTCTGCAACTTTAAGCAAAATGGCGTATGACAAAACCAATTTTACCGTAGACTAATTGATATATACAAGAATTAAGTTGCTAGGGCAACCCATCAAAGTTACAGTGAAATGGTGTTGAATGAAAGCATGTTATCTAAGGACCTGATGTAGATGAAAAAGTAACTTCTATCCTATATAGGAAGTTTCACAGTTCTCTACCAACTGTAGGGAAAAACAAACCACCAACATTAGTACTTCCCAATTTGCAGAGGAAATTTTATACTATATTAACTACCAAGACCGATTTTTCAGAATTTTCATTCCCCAGAGCTTAAAGTATCTGATACACAACAAAGGTTTATTTCTCGCTTCACATATACCATACTGTGGGTCCGTTGTAAAGGTGGGAGAGTGTCTTTGCTCCATGCAGTTACTGGGGACCTGGTTCTACTCCGCGTAATGGTTTGGTCACTCTGTAGGGCTTGGTCATTCTCCCCTGGAAACTCTGCATCATTGTCGCCAATGGCCAAAGAAATGTTTTAGTAGCCAGCCTCTCTCTTCAGTTTTTTTCACTGGTTAAAACTGGGTCGCTTCAGCCCTGGCTGGTGTAGCTCAATGGATTGAGCATGGGTCTGTGAACCAAACAACCGCCCCTCAATTCCTAGTCAGGACACATGCCTGGGTTGCAGGCCAGTTCCCAGCAGGGGACACAAGAGAGGCAACCACACAATGATGTTTCTCCCCCTCTCTCCTTCCCTTCCCCTCTAAAGATAAAGAAATAAAATGGGTCTCTTCTGAGTATAAAAATGCCAGAACATAGATGCAGCCAGATGCATCCTGGGAGTTTTGTTTAAGTAGATACAGTTTATCGAGATTGGTAAACAACTTCCTGATTAGTAAATATCATTAAATAATTTAAGTAAGCAAAATTTGCTCAAAAATAGATTCTATACCCAGCAGTACTTTGCATTCTCTTGAAGCCACATGTATTTCATTACTAAAAAATTTCAAATGACACTGTAATTCTCTACCATATACTAGCACTAAAACTCAGTCCTTACACTCACTTTAAAGTCTGTAAAATCTGCTGCAAATTTGTTGTGTAATAACTAAAACACTTGGTGAGACCTTCAATCCACCTCTAGTTCAAATACAATAGGTAGTTTTCCTCCAGATAACCCTGAGGATTCACTTGAGCAATTATCCCCGATAAGCAGATTTTTAATCAAGGAAATAGGTGTAGTTAATTATGCACACAGGCTGTGCTTTAAATTATTCTTATTAACTGTGTGTTTCACCTCCTAGAGCACAACCCAGGTGTAACGGGACAGTTCTTCCTTAAGTGATGCTTGCTGAGATTATGGTTAGAGACAAACTTAACCCAATTAACAAACCCATTCTCATGTAAAAAGCGAAAAACTGCTGACAGTTGCAAAGACTTCCAATAGTGATTTTTCTGTTGTTGGGTTCTTTAATTATATCCCTCCACCACCACCAAAATGTCACTCAAGCACTAAGATGTCACACGAGGCCAGCAAACACGCAATGAATTATATGGGAATGTGAAAATGCAACTTTCTGATGGAAATGCTGTAACCTCACAAGGGCCTGTGGCACATACTAAAGTTAGATAATCCCTTGCTAATTTTTCTTTGTATTTTTAACCTCCTGCCCCTAACTAGCTTATTCTTTTATTTTAAACATTAAATTTGCTATAGAGAAAAAAAGCCATAAAATAAAATCAGTGGTGAATAAAAATCTGAAATAGTTGGGAGTTTTCTAAATCTACCACAATGAATTTCAATGTCACTGCTGGATACATAGATGAAATTTATTCTTAATGAGATTAGTAGAGTAATTTTTTAAAACATAAATTGCATGTGATAGCTCACAACAGCAAACATTACACCCCATTGCTAGAGCAATAATGAAATGCAAAATACAATAGTCTGTTTCCTCAAATTATAGTTTTTGTGATGTGTTTCACGACTATTATCAGCTCAAGACAGGCTGGGAAATAAGACTCTCTGCTTTGTATTTGCTATGAAATACTACTCGTTTAACCCAATTCTGTCACAGGTCCTCAAGAAAATGTAACTACACATGCTACATTTTTTAAGATTTAAAAATCTGAATTCAATATCTGGAAACTATGTTTGAGAGAGACTTCCAGGAAGCTGAAAGTGAAGATTATAGCATTACTTTTATGCTTCTATAATTCTCCTCTCTTCCTTGACAATCGTCCATGGGAGGGAAAAGGAAATTATGGAGTCCGCCTTTTTTTAAATTTCACTTTTTGTTTACTCACTAACTAAAATGAACATCCTGGGTATATTTATTTGCATGTAAACTGTGTGAATTTTATTCTTCTGAGCAGACGATTGTGAATTCTGCTCAGGGTCTATATTACATTTTCTTAGAAATGTCAATATCGGGGTCCAAATAGTCAAAATGCCAGAAACAGTGGGAGATATTTTGTGAGATGTTAAAGACAGGAAAGAGAGAAGGCATAAATAGTTTTAGATACATAGATAAATCATAGATTATTATACACATATGATTATACATAATATATAGATTATAATTATTTGTATACAATGTTTATTATACTTAAATACCTAAGTAATCATTTATACACAATTTTGTAATATAATATGATATCTAAGTCAAGACGGATGAATTTTAGTCTGTTACAAAATTTTGTAACAGAATATCTGGTCAAAGAACAGGCAAACAATTTCTCTTTTGTTTCTTTGATCTACAGGCTAGTAATTACACAAAAACTAAAATCAGATGAAAACATGGATAACTCTCAAAATCATTATGTTGAATGAAAAAAAGCCAAAAGCAGGAGAATTAGTACATAATATACATTTCTACTTGTATAAAAATTAAAAATACAAACTATTATTTAGGGACAGAAACAAAATTAGTTGTCTATGTGTTGGATGGATTACAAAGGGATTTAAGAATATTGGGGGCAGTGATGGGAACAACTGTAATTTTGATTGTGGTGATAGTTTGATGAGTGTGTATATATGCCCAAACTGGTCAAATTACATATTTTAAATATGTGTGGGCTATTGTGCATGAAGTGTATCTTAATAGAAACTGTTAAATTAGTCAGTGCAGTACTCTAAGGATTGGTGAGTTGAAATTGATTTCTAAAGAGTTGATATAAATAATTGAGAGCAGAAATACAATTCAAGGTGATGAAATTTGTCAAAAAATATTCTGGGTGGTATGATGTTAAGCCTACAAAGAAGGTCTCTGTGAAGGCAGCAGGTCAATTTTACAAGCATAATACAGGAAGTAAAAAAGTTTTGTCCTTCCCGAGACAAATAGCTATGGTTTAGTTGTTCTACAGATATCTAATTAAATGATCCAGAGAATCATTTAAAACTATTACCTAATCAAAATGCAAAATGCAGTGATGTGTGATGAAATTAATCAATAAATTCTAAATGTATTCATTAAAAAGGAATTAAAAGTAAATATAATTTTATGGTCAAGTCTTTCAAAACCTGACTCAGTACTAAAGATAACCCAGCAAAGTTGCAGTAATTATCTTAGCAGTTAAAATTCTATAAATTTAAAAATATTAATCTACAAATCCAGTATATTCCTTGAGTGAGGATGATATTGCAAAAGTGCTCCATCATTCTTTTTTTAAAAAAACAACAGTCATCTGTTTCCATTGTTATTAAACCAATTTAGTTTTTTTTACTTTAAATAATTTCTATTTTTCAATTACAATGAACAAATATACAATATAATATTAGTTTCAGATGTACAACACAATGAATAGACATTATATGACTTACTAAGTGGTAATCCCAATAAATCTCACACCTGTCTGATACCATATATAGTAATTAAAATATTATTGACTGTATTCCCTATGCGGTACTTTACATCCACACAACTATTCTGTAACAACCAATTTGTACTTCTGAATCCCCTTACCTTTGTCACTAATCCTTTAGCCTCCTCCCACCTGGCAAACATCAACATACTGTCTATATCTGTGAGTCTGTTTCTGTTCTGCTTATTCATCTAGTCTTGTTTAGATTCAATTGTCAAAGAATATGTATTTATTGCCATACTATTCATATTTTTGACCTTTTTATTCCTTAAAAAAGATCCATTAATATTTCCTGTAATAATGGTTTGGTGATAATGAACTCCTTTAGCTTTTTCTTGTCTAGAAAGTTCTTTACCTGCCCTCCCATTCTAAATGATAGCTTTCCTGGATAGAGTCATCTTGTCTGTAGGTCCTTGCTTTTCATCACTTTGAATATTTCTTGCCATTTCCTTCTGGGCTGCAAAACTTCTCTCAAGAAATCAGCTGACACTCTTATGGAAGCCCCATTGTGGGTCACTAACTGCTTTTCTCTTGCTGCTTTTAATATTCTCTCTTTTCCTTTAAACTTTGTCATTTTCATTATCATGCATCTTGGTGTGGGACTCCTTGGATACATCTCATTTGGAACTTTCCTCTTTTTTTTTGTTTTTGGAATAGTTTGAAGCCACACTAACCTTTCCTGGTGGTGGTGGTCAGGTGTGTGTGTGTGTAATGATTGCTTTATCTCTGAGCATTTTATGAATTTAAATAGCATCACTTTGTTACCAAAGAGATGTTACAGCAGTAATTTTATCCAGGACATAGATTTATCCTGCTACTTTATTAATGATTTCATAGTTTAGTTTTCCTCTTCCACATCATTTTTCTTCCTTTTGAATATTCATTTTTAATATATTTTCTTTACCCTTAATAAGTTTACTCAGTTTTTCACTGAAGTGGTTTTAGTAATAAAACCATTGATTGAATTGAATAGTTATGTATGTATGTACCAACATCCATGAATTTTCATTTCTACTATTGGCATGGTATTTGTGACCCAATATTTCTTTATTCATCTGTTTAAGCCAACATATTAAAGATTTATCTAATTTATATCTACATAAATCAACATTGTAAATAAGCTAGATACTTGAAATACATTAGTAACAAATAAGATGTGGAATTCTGAAGTGGACAAACTTACCAAAATTTTTATTTTGTTTTTTTGTTGTTGTTACAGCTAATTTTTATTCCAGATAATACAGATATTAGTAACCAAAGTAGATGCTGTTGTAACAAGAACAATGAAAGAATCCTGAAAAAATGTGGCATAAGTTAGATGTTGTTTATCAGGCAGAGCAGAAACTGATAGCAAAGCAGAAAATTTGGAGATAGAAACTTTTCATTGGTAAAAGTGTGAGAAATTCAAAGCTGACCAGGTTTCCTTATGAGAATAAAGCTGTAAGAGAAAACATGAAGAAATGGACAGCTGAAGCATGCATTTGCTATAAGCAACTGAGTTCATCAAGGTGTTAGAGGACTGAGATGAGCTCAGGCAAGACGAGTGAATTTACAAGCAAACAGGAAATACAAATAGTGAATTGTGAAAGAAGTCCAAAATTAAGGGACCTCTAATATTTGAAAAGTGAAATACTTTTAGATACCAAAAGTAAAGATGTGGTTGAAAAAGGATTTGAGTGGCATGTGCCCATTAGGATTTATACCTGCAAGTTTAGATTAATAATGGGGTGTCCCTCATCCAAACCTGTTCTTTCAGGCAGCCTCCAGTTATTCATTATGTTGAGAGAAAGAGCCAAGTTAGTTAAAAACAGATAAATAAATTTGTCTTAGAAGTTTTCTCTGGAAAGGATTTTTGTGTGGTTGGCTGATAGAACTGACTGGAAATAAGCAGTCCTCAAGCTCACTAAGTGTTTGAGAAAATTGTATTGTCAAATTATTCAATTTTTAAAACATCCTTGAATATTTGAGTCTTAAAAACAAACCTTGAATCGCCAACCTTGAAAGAACAGTAAGTCTCTGAAAGAGAACCCATCCCTGGTACCCACCTCAAAGACATCTAAATGGACAATGAAGAGCATTGAGACGGCTGAGCCTGGAACATGGGCAATAGAGACAGTTAAAGAAAGCATAAGCAGAGGGATACACAAGGAACCTGATTACTGCCATCAAAGCAGGGCCCGCCAGCAGGCATTTTTCAATTGCCATTGACCAGTGATACTGCGTGTCCCCCTATGACTTCTTTTTTCTTTTATTATTAAGTTTATTGGGGTGACATTGGTTAATGTGATCATATATGGTTCAAGTGTACATTTCTATGATACATGATCTGTGTGTTGCATTATGTGCCCACCACCCAAAGTCAAATCATCTTCTGTTACTATATAGTTGACCCCCCTGTATCCTTTACTATCTCCCTCCACTTCTGCCTGGTAACCACCATACATTTGTCTGTGTCTGTGAGTTTCAGTTTTATATCCCACATATGAGTGAAATCACACGGTTTTTAGTTTTTTATGACTGACTTATTTTCATTTAGTAAACTATTCTGAAGGTTCATTCATGTTGTCACAAGTGACACAGTATTTCTTCTTTTCTCATGAGTGAGTGGTGTTCCACTGTATATACGGTGTGTAGCACACCTTCTTTATCCAGCCCCCCATCAAAGGACACTTTGGTTGTCTCTACCTCTCGGCCACCATGAATAGCGCTGCAATGAGCATTGCGGTTCATATATCTTTGCACATAAATGTTTTTGAGTTTTTCAGGTAGACACCCAGAAGATAGATTCCTGGCTCATATAGTAACTCTATTCTTAATTTTTTTTTAGGAACTGCCGTACTACTTTCCATAGTGGCTTTACCAACTTACATTCTCACCAGCATTGTATGAGGATTTCCTTTTCTCCAACACTTACTAATTGTCTTATTGACAACAGCCATTCCAACAGGCATGAGGTGGTATCTCATTATATTTTTGACTTGCATTTCCCTTATAGCTGGTAAATTTGAACATCTTTCTTATATCTGTTGGCTATTTGTATGTATTCTTGGGAGGACCTTGGTCTTAGAGGACATTTTATGAGTTTGACCCCAAAGGCAAGAGAAATAAAGGCAAAAATAAATGAACGTGGACCTTATCAAACTAAAAAGCTTCTGCACAGCAACAGGAACCAACAGAACAAAAAGGTGACCACCCAAATGGGAGTTGATATTTGCAAACAACAGCTCTGACAATATATAAAGAACTCATACAACTCCAAACAAACAAATAATCCAATATGAAAATGGGCAGAGGTCTTATTCTTTCTGAAGAAAGTATTTGCTGCAGTTATGGTCTCCCTGTGCCGCCAACCAGCAGGAGTACATGTGTGTTTGTCATGAGAAAAGGTAAAGACAAATAAATTCACTTTTCTTTTATAAATACAAATTATATGTATCTGCATTGAATTGTGAAGGAGATAAATGTACATACTTCCGATTTTTTTTCTTTAAATTGAATACGATAGTTAAATGGGACTGGAGATAATTTGTCTTAGGAAAACAACGATTAACTACCATTAATCTCAGAGCCTTCAATTCAAACAAAAACTCCTTTTCATAGTCACTTTGTGAAATATTGGCAAATTTTCGTTTGATTTTCATTATCTTTTCACAATGTGAGAAGCATAGTCTGTGAGATTCTGCCTTAAAATTTAATATCATAACAAACATTTGGTTTAATGAAAAGTTGAATTAAGACAAAATTCATTTGTCCTTTCTTATTTTATGCTCTAAGATGCTCATTTTTAATAATGTAACTCTTTTTTACAATATGTCAGAGGTTACAGGAAATTTTGCATGTACTTCAAATGGCATATTGCAAGTTATTAGCCCACAAATTTAATTTCCTTACTACTAGCAGAATGACTAAATGCTTTCATCTGGCAATTTTGAATGTAAATGGTTTCTATATGGTGTATTTCCAATGGTGAGTGATTAAAAAATTACTTTCAGGTGTTATTTGTCTTGTCCAGAAAGAGTTTTCACCAATATGTAAAAATGGCAGGATAAGACATTTAGAATTGGTCCAAGTTCAAAAACTGGATTATATATAATCCATGAATAAATAATAATGCTCCTAAAGTATAATATGTAGTGCTATTCACTGGGAACATTTTTATACTTCAACACTTGGCAAACAGGGGCAACAGATTTTAAATCCACTTGGTGTTAGAAATAGCAGTTTTGATGATTTTGAATTGGCTGAATTTGCTAAAGTCACTTTGTAAACAAACTATTGAGAATGTATTTAATGCAGATAATAAGAGGGCAGAATTCCAAAGCCAATAAACAAATATATTCCCAGGCTGGTGTTTTCCAAAGTTTATTAAGAAAAGCAGGAATGATGCAAATACTCTGGAACATTCAAAAGTAAATGTCCACCTGTTGCCTCACTTTTGAGCAAAAAGAGTCAAGCAAAGCTGCCTCCTTTCCCTAGTCTGAACTCTAAACCTCTGGTAAACTGCAAAAGCTTCCGATATAACTGATTTCCACTTAGTCCTAAGACAGTACTGTATAGGTGCCCTTCCTCCTCCTAATGGCTTAACTGCCAACCAAGACTACTTGATCCCTGTCAAAATAAAATGATAACAAAACTATGTCAATATTTGGGTAAATCACAAACAAAAAGCATTTCATTAATAATGCAATATTTAATTATTCTAATTAATAAACATAAATATATAATGTTATGCAGGAGTATAAAGTGATGAGTCATTTCGATGAGAAAGGCAGGCTTGCACAGGCATGAAGGCTATCCTTCGATTAAGAACTTCCAGAGGCATATAAAAGTGTAATTCTGGTTGTACGATTATACATGATAACAACTGTAGCTTGTTAGAGCCTTGAGATTTACAGAGCTCTTTAATACACATATATTATACAATCATGTATTCATGCATTCAAGATGTAGTGACTGAGTGCCATCTACATAAATCTGAAATTGAGTTGGAAATTAAGATTTGGTGCTATTAACATAGATATAATAATTGAAATAAGAGGAGTGGAGGAGTACTTCCTAGAAGAATAGGTATTCAGGGTGACAAATGAATGGGCTGTTGAAGACACTATGAAAAATACTAATATTAAAAGTTTGAGTAGAGATAGAATTATTAGAAAATAGCGAAGGTAACAAGTGAATATGGAGTTTCAGACACCAAGGGTATTAACAGTGTGACAGAGAGAAGGGCATTTGTAATTAAGAAGTTCAATGAGGTAAGACTAAAAGTTTGGCTCAGTAAAACCTATTTGTTGTATTTTATAATTAGATATCGATGATATGTATTCATCACCCAGAGAGTAGTTGATTGGCCTTCATAAAAGTCTGCGTGGCATCTGTGGGACTTAGTTGCTTGAATCAGAAATAAGCACATGATCTAAGTCCAGTCACACAGACATCTTATGAGATAACTTCGAAACAGGACCAGCGAAAAAAGAATTATCCCTGCATTAGAGGCGATGAGAGAGAGGCATAGAAGTTGTAATATACTGATTTTAAAAATGGCCAGAAAACATCATCCCTGCCTATTACACTTTATTGAAATGTGACTTTCTAATAAGAGAAGGAAGGTATTTCCTACCCATAAGGCAGGCTTGCCTTATGACTTTCTTCAGCAAATATACTGTGGAGGATTAGATGATATGTCATTTTGAGGACTAAAGGGGACTTGCACATTTCTACCTTCTGCATTTGATTCCTGCCTCCATGAACACAAGCCTAGGCAACCTGCGGGAATACGAGGGAGTGTGTGGAAGAGAATCTAGTTGCCCTCAGGCAGCGGCCGACCACCCCAGTCATCAAAAGCAGAGTTGAAGCTTCGCTTTTGGCACAGCTCATTGAAGATGCATGGGCACGACCAGCTGAGATTAGGGCCAGGAGAACTTCTCAACTGATTCTAATAAAATAATTCTGGTGATTAAATCATAAACTAAATAAATCAGGGGTTGGCAAATTCTAGTCTGGAGAAAAATCCAGCTTGCTGCCTGATTCTGTAAATAAAGTTTACCAAAACAAAGCATAGTCATTTATTTATGTATTGTCTATTGCTGCTTTAACACCACAATAGTAAGGCTGGAGAGTGACAACAAAGACTTTTATGCCCACAAAGCCTAAAATATTTACTTATATTTCTCTCCAAAACAAGTTTCCTCATCTATAAAGTAAATCATTGTTACTTTATGCCACTAAGATTTGTCACATGGCAATGGCCACCTGACACAGAAGTAAAACTTAGCAGCTCTCAGCAGTCCTATGTCTTGGCACATGGAGGTGATCCTGGATGCATTAAGAAATAATTAAGTTGACATATTGATATAAGCAAATGAAATAGATGGAGAAAGACAGAACATTAATAAAATTTTGCTCCAAAGTAGTTGTCCTTGAGGTCCATCCAAATGCACCTCTTCTACTGAGGAAAATGTGACATCCTCTTATAAGCTTCCACTAATGCTTCTTTTTTTACTTGAGTTTAACTTAAATTTTATAATTTTTAAACACAAGAACTATAATTAATACACATGCCTACACAAAAAAGAGAAAATTGAAGTTTTAAAATTGCTTAATGTTGAAAGTAATTTAATAATTTACATATGTCATACAGCTCATATAAAAAGTATTGAAGTATTTTTATTCAATTCAATTGAATGAACTAAAACAGAAATTATAGTATAAGAGAGAAGGTTGAAGCTGCAATTATATAACAATACTAACATCATATATTATATGGAATTCATTATAATTAAATATTAACTACTTTACCATTAGAGGTGCCTAGTTTACACAATAAGGGCTAATGAAAAAGTTTTATCGTATCATTCTGTATTTAATATTTTTAAAATATACTTTATTTTAGAACAGCTTTAGGTTCATAACAATGTTAAGAGCAAGGTACAGAGATTTCACATATACCCTCTGATTGTTCACTTTTTTAATTTAAGAGTTCTTTGTATATTTTGAATAATAGTTCTTTATCAGACATGTCTTTTGCAAATATTTTCCCCAATCTATGGACTATCTTTCTGCTCTGTTGACAGTGTTTTTTACAGATCAGAATTTTTCATTTTAATGAAGTTAAATTTAACTATTTTTTCTTACATGGATCATCCCTTTGGTGTTGTATCTAAAAAGTCACCACCAAATCCAAGGTCATCCAGAGTTTCTTTTATGTTATTTTCTAGGAGTGCTATACTTTTGCATTTTACATTTAGTTCTGTGATGCATTTTACATTTAGTTCTGTGATTCGCTTTGAATTAATGTTTTGGAGAGGCCTATGTCTAGATCCTTTTGTTTTTTACATGCACATGTATGGTGGTGCTAGTACCAGAAGTTGAAAAGAGTATCTTTAAGCTATTGTATTGCCTTTGCTCCTTTGTCAAAGATCAATTGATTATGCATATGGAATATGTTTCTGGCATCTTTGTGCTGTTCCTTCATCTATTGTTTGTTCTTTTACCAATACTATACTCTCTTAACTACTGCAGTTTTATCATAAGTCATGAAGTTAAGTAGTGCCCTTTCTCTCAGACCAGTCACTCTGGAAATGTCAGCTGTCATGTGGGAGACAGCCTTGCAGAGGGACTAATACAAAAAGTGAGGCCTGCTAGCAACCATGTAAATGAACTTGGAAGTGGATGCACCAACGATGAGCCTCAAGAGGAAAATGCAACTTCCATGTATAGCTTCAAAGCAATTTTCTGACAACCTTGTGCCTGTGGAACCCAGCTAGTCATATCAGATTTCTGATACACAGAAAGCTTAAAAAAAAGTTTGCTGTTTACAACCACTAAATTTTGGAGTAAATTATTAAGCAACCATAGATAACTAATTTGAGGTTTTACTGCTACTGATTTTGAAATTACAAATAATTGTTAAGAAAAGAAAAATAAGAAACACAGAAAATAGTAGTGCTAGTCATTAGTGAATTGCATGTATAAACTAATCATTATTGATTTTCTTTCTTGGTATTACACCTATTTTAAAAATCACTATAAAAATATTCTTTATGTAACTTTAGACTAAGATTTTCATTCAACTGCATAGTAATAAAACTTTGATAACTTCTATTCTCCTTCCTGTCACTAAATAACAAGTTATAATACTGCTCCCACCATTTTCAGTTGTGAATGTCGTAAAATGTTTGATGAAATTTAAACTCCATGAACATGTAGATCACATAAATATTAGCTTGCACTTGTCATTATAACTGATAATTATAGTACATGAAAGTACATTAGAATTTTTGCTTGCAAATTGATTGTATATAACCTTGTACTAATAAAAATGTGTCATGAGAAAATAATCATAATTTGGAATTAGCTTCTTATAAACATTTTGAAAATATTTCATCGGAATTGTTGCAGGTAATAGTGCAAGAGCTCTCAGGTTTTTTTAGAATGATGGCATTTTAATTATAATAATTTATATATTCATAGTTACTATTTTATTTATGTGGCATGTTAATGGTGTTTTGATATTCAGATAGATTGCTGAATATTTTAGAGCAGCTCCATATTTCTTGTTAACGTTAGTGGTCCAGAGTCACCGGGTAAGACATCTCTGGAATTATTGGAACTCTTTGCAGTCACACGCATGAACTCCAGGATAAACTTTTGTAGAATATTTACATTACATTGAATTAGTCATTTGAATTTCTTAAACATATATTTCTCAAGCTTTGAAGAGAGAGCTGTATTGATAAAGTGGAAGTTCTCCTTCAGTACCATGATTCTACACAGAACGGCTTAGGCAGATTGTTTCCTGCGTGTTCCTCCGGGTCTCACTGGACCATTATGATATTTCACTGCAGCATTCATTTCATTACACAGCAGGGATACAATCTGAGTAAAATGTAGTCTGCTCCCAGCCCCTGTAATATATACATTCTAAGCCAATAGTACAGTTCCCAGCTGATCATAGAAATTCAGGAAGTTCATATCTTAGTCAACTGGGTGGAATTTCTCTGCTTTTCAGTGCAAAGCATGATATTTGTTTCTAGACCTTTTGAAATATAGAAATGCTAGATGATCTAAAATGCAGACAGAAAACAATAGTAGCCATTTTCCCATGTTGAGGGACATGATATCGAGGAACTAGAATGAAAACCAGAAAACGGCAGAGCTAAGAAAATCACATACAAATGAAACTGGATGTCTAATGAAAGAAACCAGTGAGAAACCCACTTTGCCCTTAGGAATCTTAACCACTGAGCCAACAGAACTCACTCGTAGCTTGAGCCAGTTAGAGTTGTGTTGTCTTTTATTGTATTTGAAAAATATTCTAACTGTAAAGGGGTCATTGTGAGAAACAAATGAGGCAAAAATTCCTTAAATTATATACAATGTTTGTTTTTTAAATAATGTTTACCATGTAGTAACTGCATGTAGAAACGTCTTAAGAGAAGCAGTTGGCCTGTAGGAGAACTGATTTCTACTGAGTAATTTGTATGTGCCAGACATTATGCTAAATGTTTTTAGTTCCATGCATTTACTTTAAATGCTCAACATATTAGGTTTCAATTAACTAATGGTAATAAATGAAATCTAAAATCAAAGTGTTAGTAAGAAGCAAAGCTAGAATATAAGTGACTACCTTTCTCATTTAAAACTCTATCTTGTCACTGCACAACAATCCCACAGAAGTAGTATTACAAATACGTGCCACTGTAATCACAAGATATATTTCCATACGAAACTATGTGTATTAGCATATGCATATGTCTGTAGACATATATACTTGCTGACATTATGAACATAAATTAGATGTTCCACTTAAAATGACATACCTTTTATACATTCATAGAAAAGAGTAGAGTTAATAATAGGAAGACGTGTATTTTATTAGCCTTTTACTTATGTTCTAAACAGGATAAATTACTGACAATGAGACAACTTGGTTTAAATATTCTTGCTCATAATTCAAAGTTTTTATCCCAACAGCTTGACATTCAAAACTATTTATGATGTATTCACATGATATTAAAACTAATTTTATAATTATTTTTAACCAATATCTCTGTATTTGTCATTAACCAGTGCATCTTTGCTATTTTAGATCTAATCAAGCTAGGCAAAAAAATCCGCTCTTTTTTAATTTTTATACTTTCAACTCACTTCCACATATATGGTGTCATTTACTATTCACAACGTTCTCTTAGAAATTAAAGACAAATTTTTACTTTCACTCATTTTACACATAGGAAACAACAGTCATTATGAAAAGTCAAGTGTCACAAGCTAATTAATGAAAGCTCCAATATCAGAATGCAATTATAATTATTCAAATTATGTCCAATGCCCTGGCTGATGTGGCTCATTGGATTGAGCACCGGCCTGCAAACCAAAGGGTCACTGGTTCAATTCCCCGTCAGGGCACATGCCTGGGTTGCAGGCCAGGTCCTCAGAAGGGGGCATGCAAGAGGCATCCACACATTGATATTTCCCTCCCTCTCTATCTCCCTCCCTTCCCCTCTGTCTAAAAATAAAATAAAATCTTAAAAAATTATGCCCAGATTTAAGGTTATTTATATCACAGAAGTATTATTTGTCCTAATTTGTTCTCCCTTATAACTCTCTATTTGCCCATTATTTGTATAATTTCTCACATCAAGAAGCCATGGTAAGCCTGGAGAACCCCTTATGGTGGTCCCTCTATTCCATTAGGACATTTGCAGGCCCCTATTACATCAATGAATGAATAGTATTTGGAATCATCATGAGCAAAACAAGTGAAATCAATGTATTTCAAACAGTATGAATCTTATTTTAGACAACTGATGAAATTCAGTTTGACTTGCATTTACCTAAAACATAGTATATGCATATTTAAAGCCTCTGGAATAAAACAGTTCTTAGTTATAACTGTGACACCAGGAGCAACAGTCAACAGCTTTTTAAAAAGTCTCGTGAATTCTTTTATGACTTCTCTTCAAGGGCAACCTGCTTCTAATCCCCCCAAAAAGCTGTAGACTCAACTGCATCGTGTTTCTTTAATGACTACTTAAATTTTTAAGAATTGTGTCACACTTCCATTAAGTCCACATTGCTTGCAGTCGTCTATATAGCAAGGCAAACGTTCCAAAGTCAATCTACAAAGAACTCCCTTTTAAGCCTATAATCGATAGTTGCCAATGATGAATAAACATCAATTATTAACAATGGATGTGGTTTAGGTTGTTTTACTTATGTCTGCTTTTAAAGCCTTGTAATGGATTGCTACTGTCAGGCACATCCATTACACAGAGTTCACTCTGCTGAAAACACGCGGAAGGGTCAGAATCATTGACAAGAGATGTTTAATAATCCCAGGTTACCTCTCTTTGATTAAAAAATTCAGTCCCTGTGATATACCAGAAAAGCTGACTTAAAAATGGAGTATTTGTGGTGCAGTTCATGAAAGAAAGAAATGTTACGTGTATTTACATTTTATTAAACTTGCAACAAATTTACTACATCAGAATTTTCCATAGATTAGATGTGAACTTTTCCATTGAACATTCCCAAATAACAGTCAGAAGTCTATTGGAATAAGGGAATAAGCTACACACTGAGTTCAGGTGAGCATGAGACAATATGGGGGTAAAGTTCATTAGGCAATTTTTTAAGAGGGTATGATCTAAAATCCTAAAGAATATCAGTGTGGAGCAAAATTTCAGGTTGAAATTTATTCTAAGTGTGGCAAAAAGAACTTTCAGGAAGATACTTATATTTCAAAACTAGAAACCCTAGTAGAATAAAATGTAGGCAGATAGAAGGATAACAATCAACAATGTAAAATCAAACAAGAAATGTGCATAGGTCTGATTAGAATAGTTGGGCCTATACAGAGGGAAATAAATGATGATGGGGTTAGTTATTTTAAGTACATGATCATTAACCTGTAATCAATTATGTGTATTAACTATGTGTCTAGTCTCTGCTAGTTTTCTCCAGTGTGAAGTATTACCTTTAAGTCTTAAAATATCCTTGTAGGGAAACCATTATGATAATGTTTATTTCACACCGATAACTATAACTGAGGCTCAGAGATATTAAATAACATGCCCAGGATATTACAGCTAAAACATAAAACACAATGAATCTTGTTGCACCTTATCTGATTTGTGTTCTAACATTGGTGTCTTCTGTAGCAGAACGCTAAGATGAAGAGGACTTAAAATACATTGTTTGATATGCCTTATAATGTGCAGTTTTCCCAATATCTCATTTCTTGTATGTATCAATTGTCTGGAAATATATCAAAGCATTAAATTAAGCAGTACATCAATTACACTATTAATTTATGGGTTTGTATATAACATCAGAATATATTGCATCATCAAATTCAAAGCCTTCTGAATTTCTGCTAAGAGTAAAATATCTACTACCAGTAGCATATGAGGTTGAAATTTATCTTTCCTTCACCTAAAACGTGATTTCTTCTGAATTTTGTGTGACAAGCATTAGAGTCTGTGACACATACCCCTGGCTTTTCAAGGCTCAGTAGACACACTGGCTGCCCTTAAATACTTCCCAGCTTACTTCACTCACTCTGGAACCTACTAAATGTACGCAATGACCGGGAGTTTCCAAAGAGAGACTTTTGTCCTTTCTCCCAGGGGAAGTTGCTTTGTGTTCTGCCAAAAAAAAAATTAGACATTTTAAATTTTCATAGATATTCTTCATCGAAGGCTTCCCACAATACCTTATCTCCACTCAAAGTTTGTCTCTTGATTGGTTTAATTGCATTAAATTTAGAATCCTCCAAACTGTTGCTACCTCTTTTGAATTACACGAAGTAACTCCCCCACGTATAACTATTTATTGACAGAGTATCACTGAAGCATGTATTGGGACAATGAAGATTAAATAAAATTGATAAGTAAAAAGGAGACCTTTTTACAAACCCTTACAATTTTTAAAAAGGATCAGTTTTATGATGATTTAAAACATGATTCTCTTTCATATATTTAAAAAGCTGTAACTTTTTTGTTCTTATTTGTCTGAATGGAAGTGGTGAATCATTTGAAAGCATTTAAATAGGAATTTGACAGCCAAATGCAAGTTTCAATGTCAAGTTTTTTTCTGGTCTCAAAGGCCTACATAAATTAAAGTTTAATTCTATAATATAGTGAGACCAATATTTGCCTTGGACTTTATTAAAGTTAGTCTAAGTTAGATATCTGGAGATGTAGGTTTGTTTAAAACAAACAAAAAATCTGAATTTATTGTTGGTGAGTTTACCCATTTAACCATCTATGAAATAAGGAATAAAGCCTAATATATAAAGTCTGTCCAGCAAAGCCCAGTTATTGTTAATATAGTGAGAACAGTTTGTGTGACATTGATGTAACCTGGCAGCCAAGGAGAGTGGACCAGAATGCGCATGCACGAACAATGGTGATGTCACTGTACTAGTCACTGGGGGTGGTAGACACCGTTGAGTGAGCATGTGTACTGTGTGGCCTATTGCATTCAAAATGACTAAGGGAGTAGAGCAAAGAATCTGCATCAAATTTTGTGTTAAGCTTGAACATTCTTCCACAGAAACTATTTGATGATTTAGAAGGCTGCAGCTATGGGGAATTGGTGATTGGCAGCTTCATCACAACAACAACACACCCGTTCATGAATCACATCTCGTGCAGAGGTTTTTGGTGAAACATCAAATTACCCAGGTGACTTAGCCTTTCCTACAGCCATGATTTGGTGCTTATATTAAAAATCAGTTGATTCAAATAGGAGAAACTTTTTAAAAACTGTTTTTATTGTACACTTTCACTCAGCTTTTATATAGAACATAATCTCCAAAAATCACAAAAAATGAAATGTAACATTCTGATCAAATCACTTTGAAGTATAGTCAAATGCTTGTGTTATATAGAATTTATTTTGAAGATGAAATCATTGCTCAATTTCTCCAAGATTAGAGATAAATGCATAAAATATTTGCTTTCTGAAAATACTGAAGAAAGTGCTTTACTCTTTACCTTTGGGAATACTAGGCATTTAACAGGAGAGAACATGCATTAAAAAGACTGAGAGGGTGTTACCTGAACCGTGGCTTTGTGGTCAGATGCTTTTTGCTATACACTAAAGTGTTTCTTCATGGCTCAGTGTGACATCACTCTAACAGATCAAACGTGGTCATACTATCTATTCCACTTCTCAAAATTAAATGTCTAATCACTATGTTGTATACTGGAAATTAATATAATGTTGTATGTCAGCTGTAATTTCAAAAGTTTAATAGACTTTTAAAATGTTCAAATTGATATATCTTAAAATTATTATAAATTAAATGATAATAAAATTAGTTATTTTCTTTGAAGTACAAGTTAAAACAATTATGGTATATTTGAAAAAAAAGAAAAGTACCTACAATATCTTTTACTATATATTATTATTTAAATTTTAAATAGTTGATTATAATTTATGATATCTGATTATACTCTTCCAGAACTAATTCATTAAAGTGAAGCATTAAAAACAAAAGGCATAAAAGATCAAACATGGGACTTGGAAAAAAGATAGCATGCTAGTAAATATTTAAGTGAATTTTTGTAGGCTGAACATTACTAATCCCATTTATTATTTTAACTGATTAAGAATTCACACATTACAGACATGCATTACTTTTTACTGTTTCTACCAATATCTTAAGGTTTTCATTCCTTTTTGGCTAGGAAAATTAAATTACTTAAATTGCCTCGAATTCTCTCTCTCCCCACCCCCTCTCTCTATGTCTCTGTCTGTCTGTCTAAATTTGTCATTATCTCCCGTCTCCTAGAGTTCAGGATGTTTGTTCCCATTTCAACGACATTTTTTTTTGTACTTAATACTTAATATGTTGGTGTTACAGTGAAACCTTACTTTTAACTACATGAATCAGCAGATGAATCAACATTACATTTTTTCTAAATTATGTAAGTGTCCAAAGGGGGAAAATATAGTTAAAAACAATACTGAGCGTTGAGCCATTTCTGCCAAAATGAGAAGGGCAAAATCTCCTTGAGAAGACAGTCGTTTGCATTCCAACATATTTCACATAGATTTTTGGGAATAAAAAATAAGGCCCTCTCTAACTGGCCCTCTAGAAGAACATGGATTTTCTAATTGAGAGGTAAACAGGAAAGAGAAAGTTTGTCTGCTGGCAGCACACTCTCTTAGTTGTCCTTCTGAGAAAATGCCACGATATTTCCTCATTCCTGAATTTTCACTGGGTATAGAATTTTACAATAACAGTTTTATTTTTATTTCAGCACTTGAAAAATGGTGTGCCTGTTTCTTCTGAGTGCAATGGTTTATGGTGGAAAATTGGGTTTCATTCAAATTATTTTTTCCATATGAAAGATACTGTTTCACTTTCATTACTTTCAAATTTACTTCCATTTTTTTAATCTTTACTTTTCTAAAGTGTGACTATGTTGTGTCTTAATGTGATTTTCTTGAGTTTATTCCCCTTGGAGTTTGTTCAGCTTCTTGAATCCGTATCCATTGTTAAGTTTGGGGAGTTTTCAGCCATTATTTAGTCAAACACATTTTTAGTCCCACCTTTTTTTCTCATTTTTCCCAGGACTCTGATGATACAAATGTCAGATATGTAGTTATAGACCCACATGTTTCTAAGATTTGTTTTTTTGTTGTAGCTGTTGTTTTGTTTATCAGTCTATTGTTTTACTATTGTTTAGACTGAGCACGTTTTATTTCAGTTTCTTTAAGTTCACTGATTCCTGTGTACATCTTATTCTGCTATTGAGCAAAACTATTAATTAAAAAAATTGTATTACATTTTTTATTTTTTAAATATTATATTAGTTCTTTATGTCTGTATTTTTTTGCCTAAACTTTCTGTTTTTTTATTTATGTCAAGCATTTTATTAATACTCATTAAAATATCTTTATTATAGATGCTTTGACATCCTTGAAAGGCAATTGGGCCTAAGTGTTCATTGACAGATGACTAAAGAAACTGTGGCATATGTTTATAATGGAATATTAATTTTCATTAAAAAATAAGGAGATCTTGCCATTCGTGACAACATGGACGAAACTGGAGGACATTATGCTAAGTAAAATAAGCCAGATGCAAAAAACCTGCATAATCTAACTTTTACATAAAGTCTAAAATTGTTGAATGTATAGAAGCAGAGTTTTGAATGGTGAAGAGCTGGGAAAAGGGTCGACATTTTTTCAGTGGGTACAAATTTTATAGGCTAAGTCTAGAGATCCAATGTACTGTATGATGACTATACTTAATAATACTGCATAGAAAACTGGAAATTTGTCAATAGTAGATTTCAGGTACTCCAAAACAAAAAAGTATACAGGTGAAAATTAGGAAGTTGGCAATGGATGGTATCATTTAGAGTTGGAAGAAAAAAATTGTCCAGAGCAGAAAATCTATTTTAAAATAAGTAGAGAAAGATGAAATAGTTATAGAAATTATTTTTTTATTTTAAAAAGAAACTACTGGAAACATCAAAGATACTATCCAACTTCTAAACAAAACTATTATAACAAAATCTTCTGTAGAAAACTATTTAGATATTCAGACATTATCATGTCTCCTCACATATTATTATTTGTTGTTCTTTTTCTCTTAATAAAATAAAGAGTTTCTCCACTGTTGAATTGACTCACATATCTTGGAAAAAAGGTTTAATAGACCTCTGGTCCATATGGCAATGTTTTTGAAGAATATTC
Organism: Carollia perspicillata; assembly: GCA_004027735.1. Classification (NCBI taxonomy): domain Eukaryota; kingdom Metazoa; phylum Chordata; class Mammalia; order Chiroptera; family Phyllostomidae; genus Carollia; species Carollia perspicillata. The sequence continues at coordinate 36,799 of PVKM010001069.1, forward strand.
AAAGCATAACCCTTGTAATTGCAGACGCAAGACTCCTGACTAATCAGCACAGTAGATTGTACCTGAACCGGCTCACCCGTGACCCAGAAGCCTGTAAGAGCTAAGTCCGTGTAACAGTGTGTTAACTTTCCCAAAGCTCTTTGGAAATGAAGTGCTGTCTAATAATCATTAATTTTAATTATTCCTGATTGAATTTTCCAATCAGGAAGTGCATTAAAATTATCATCTAAAATTAGACTTCAGGCATTCTTATAGATATTCATCATTCTAAAATAATTATATGGACTAATTGAGGCTTATTCATTCTGATTCGCTTCAGAGATAACATTATTGTGTTTGTTCAGTTTTGTTTTCTGTAATTCATGCATAAGCAAAAATCAAATGACAGTGGCCTGTATCCAGTGTCAAAGAGTGTAGGGTGCTGTGTGGCAGGCATTTTATCAAAATAAACGGCTTTTCCAGCAACAGGAGTCCCTGTCACTTTGGCGGTGACACTCTAGGTCTCACACTCAGGTTCCAGCAGGTTAAGCACCATTAGATAAGCTTTGATTCTCCCTTAGACATTACATTTTAACTTTTGGTATGGTTTCCATCACAAAATAGTAGTGTTGCCTTATAATTCTTGACACTTAATAAATGTAAAAAATGTGGAACAAATTAAGATTTATAATGCACATTTTCTGACTCCTAAATTTAGCAACCTTAGATGTTAATTCCAGAAGCTGAGATCCCTTGGAGACTAAATATATGATTACATGGATTACATGTCTGAATTTCATTATTACTCATTGTAAAGATTAATAATGAAATTCCAAAGAAGAGACTAAAAATTTCAAAAAATATATGAGTGACATATATCCTTATATTTCCTTGTCTCATTTTTCTTTAAAAAAGCTACATATAATATTAAATGAAGTAGGCCTGTTTAGTTTTTTATATTTATATAAGTCAGCAATACTAAGCCAATTCTTTCTAAACACAGTCAATAGTTATGTATTAAGCACTTATTTTAGGCATGGCCTTGTTTACTCCTGTGATTCTGCACTTCCACATATTATTAGCTTTAAGTTAAAAATATCACACTGTTCACTGCTATGTCTTTACTCCCACTAATTAATATATGCAAAATACTTTTCACCCACATCCATGTCTGTTGGAGTCTGACTCGGCATCATTTGCCACCTTCTTCCTTTATGTACCTTTTGCCAGAGTTTCTAAGACTACTGTACTTGAAGTCCCATGAGTAAATTGCATTCTTTTAGTAATTTGTTTTCCATATGCTATTTTTCTAATTTTTTAACAATAAAAATTATTGGGGTGACATTGGTTGATAAGATTATACAGGTGTCAATTGCGCATTTCTATGATACACAATCTGTATGCCCACCACCCAAAGTAAAATCATCTTCTGTTACCATGTGTTAGCCCTTTTTACCCTTTGGTACCCCCATCCCATTTCCCCCTTGTAACCACCACACTGTTGTCTGAACTCATAGACACAACGTAACTTTGATAGATGTATAGTGGCTATAGCCTGTGTTGAGAAAAATTCTGAGTTCTAGCTATATTCAGTGCAGTAGAGTTTTGTAAATTATTCTCAGTCATTGCTCTTAATGCTTGAAGGTCAAAAAGCAGCATTTGAAGGTACAGTTGTAGAGATTATGTGATTAAAAGTTAAGGTAGTATTTTCAGAGCTTTGAAATAGACCAGTAGTAGTTCCTAATCTCCGGTCTGTAAATTGCTAATGATGTGTTCTTCGGCAACCTAGTTTGACTCCTTGTCCTTTGGTTTCCCCTTCTATTAAATCCAGTAATAATGCTCACTGGAGAGGTTTAGTCCAGGCACAAATGTGGGAACTTACATACGGAAAACACATAGTGCCATGCTTTAAATGTGATAAAGTAAAAAAATATATGTATTTTTGAGGTTTTTAAGTCTACTGACCACTCAGACACTATCACTGCTTTCTAACATCTGCCTCAATGCCACATAGAAACCCTCAATAAATCTTGAATTATTGACTGAATGAAATAACAAAAGAACAGCTTACTATATTTCTGGACCTGGTTCAAACTCACCCTCACTCACAGGATTTTCCCTATGGTGCATTTTGTCCAGATATATCTATCCTCTCCCTCAATGGCAGTACTTAGAAGTTTCCATTGCAATTCAACGTGAACTGTATTCCTCCAAAATTAGAATTAAGAAGATAGTAACTCCACCTTATTCATTCTTGTACTTGTTACTGTCTCACATATGAACTATATTAATTGAGGGAGATCACTTGGAAACTACACTTAATATGAAACATTTGAAATAAACTGAAGTGAGAATGCAGTTGATTGCAGAAATGAGGAAGGATAGCTCATTCTCTCATTCTCTTTGTCAAAATGCTACAACAAAAATGTCATTAAGCCCTAGCTGGTGTGGCTTAGTGGATTCGCCACCAGCCTGTAAAACAAAGGGTCTCTGGTTTGATTCCCAGTCAGGGCACATGCCTGGGTGTGTCCTTATCTAAAAATAAGTAAATAAATTTTTTTAAAAAATAAAAATGTCTTTACTTTTCTAAACATATTTATTATGGTTTATATTAAAAATATCTCCCTCCCATAAATTCAAGTTGATATTTGGATGAAGAAAGCAAGAAAAGATACATGTCCCATTTTTCCCCCAATTTCTTTCTCAGAAGTGAATATCATAGTGTAACAATACAGCAACTGTATTCTTGTATGGCTTTATATTTCTTATGAATAGAAATATAACAATTATTTGAATAACAGCAAATTTCTCAAAACAATGTTAGATGGATAATTCATTTAAAATTTTTATTGAGCCCTGGCTGGTGTGGCTTAGTAGATTGGGTGCCAGCCTGCAAACCAAAGGGTCACTGATTAGATTCAAGTCAGGGCACACACCTGGGCTGCAGGCCAGGTCCCAGTAGGGGACATGTGTGAGGCAACCACACATTGATGTTTCTCTCCCTTTCTCCTGCCCTCCCCATCTCAAAAAATAAATAAAATCTTTAGTTAAAAAAACCTTGTATTGAAATACAGAGTGCAGAATAGAAAACGTACACTTACCTGTATAGTTTCTTTCATTTTCACAATGTGTGTAACTGTCTAAGATCCGGTCACAACAAAATAGAGAAAATTGCCATGAAAACCAACAATACATTTTTCTTATGCCCCTTTCATGACAAAATGCCCCCAAAGTACAATTATTTTAAAATATACCCACAGATCAGTTTTTCTTGGTTTCAATATTTATGTAAATAAAATCATACAATATGTAATCTCAATTTTGGCTTTTGCTGAAAATTGTAATGTGAAATTCATCTATGTTGTTGCATGTAGCAGTGATCCATGAGGTTCATCCATGAGATTCATCCATGAGATTCATTAATAATTAACCTTATTAATTTAGGTTACTAAGCAATATTACACATGAACATATCACAATTTATTTAATGATTCTATTGTTGATGGCATTTGGATATTCCAAATCAGTGCTATTTTGAATAACACTGTTTTACACGATTTTATGCATTTCTATGGTGTAAAGTTATACATATATACTCTGAGTATATATGTAGGAGTGGGGTTGCCACATCATCAGAACATGCATACATTTAGCTTTAATATTTTCAAAGTGGTTGTGCCAATTTACAAGCCCACCAACAATACATGTAATTCCAATCATACCATATGTTCACCAACACTTTGTGTTCAGATTTTTCCCTTTAATTTGAGTAATATGGGAATATATAGGTACACAATTGTGGTTATGAGTAATGATGTTGAATATCTTATAATATCTTTAGCTTTAATTTTAATATATCTTACTAAAAAGTATTTTCTAGTTATTTTCCCACTTTCCTGTTACATAATCTATATTTTCTTATTGATTTATAACAATCTTTATAATATATATGGAATTTATATGATATGTGTGTTCTAAACAGATTCTCTTATTCCCTGGTATGTATTTTTACTTTCTTCATTGTGACATATTTCATCAATTCAAGTTAAATTTTAATTAAATCTAATTTATCAATATTTCCTTTCATTATTAACATTTTTCCTGGAGAAATTCATGTTTATTCCAAGGAGTGTACAACATATTCTCCCAAGACTTTTCCAAATAATATTATTTTCTTTTTTCATGTAGGCCTGCAGTCCAATTTGGATTGACCTTTTATGTAAGGTGTTAGATAAAAGTCGAGGTTCATATTTTTCCCCTTTATCTGAATACTCAGTTGATCCAGCATAAACAGAGTGGCAATTGTCGTTCTAAATACAGCAACAATATAAGATTTGTATCTGTATCAGTAGGTATGACTTTATTTTGTTCCATTCTTTTGATCTGTAATTCTTATTTCAAAAACACTGTTTTAATTACAGTAAATTGGAAATAGCAGGCAGTACAACTTCTTCGACTTCATTATTCCTTACAAAAGTGTCTTCACTATTCTTAGTATTTTGCATCTACAAAGAAGTATTAGGTTAATTTTGTCAGTTCCATCAAAATAAAAACCCCTAGAAATTTATTTTAAATAGCATTGGATCCATAGACCAATTTTTTAAAAAAACAACATTTTTACATATTGAGTCCTTCAATTCATAAATGGATAAACCCTCAGGATTGATGCTTTCTAATGGCCAAAATTCCCCCCACAAAAAAAATGACTACAAGCAAACAGGTCCCTTCAATCTCTTATCCCTCTTGAATCTTGGCTTCTTGACTACTGACTACACTCCAGTGCCTTTAAACACATGTTTTGGCGATTCCTGCTCCACCTCCCCTGCCAATGCACACACCTTTTTTTAATTTTATTTTTTATTGTCACTCAATTACAGCTGTCCCCTTTCCCCCCCATTACTCTTCCTTGCCCTACACAACCCTCACATTTAATACTCCCCCCACCCAGTTGTCTTTGTCCTTGGGTTTTATCCATGTTCCTTGACTTGACCCTTCCCCTTCTTTCCCCCATTATCCTCCTCCCCACTCTCCTCTGGTCACTCTCAGTTTGTTCTTTATTTTTATGTCTCTGTTTATGTTTTGCTTGCTTGTTTGTTTTGTTGATTAGGTTCCACTTATAGGTGAGATTATATAGTATTTGTCTTTCATTGCCTGGCTTATTTCACTTAGATTATTATTCTCCAGTTCCATCCATGCTGTTGCGAAGGGAAGGAATTCCTTCTTTCTTTCTGCTGTATAGTATTCCACTGTGTAAATGTACCACAGTTTTTTGATACACTCACTTACCAATGGGTAATAAGGCTGTTTCCAGAACTTGGCTATTATAAATGGTGCCGCAATGAATATACTTTTCTTTTCCTTTCTTTAAAAAAAATTACCTAGAATATATGGTTTAATTACATTTGTATTATTAAAGATAGAAGCAAAGTCTTTAATAATTCATTTACATTATGAAAGTTTTAAATTATTTTAAGTATATTTTATTGATTATGCTGTAACAGTTTTCTCAATTTTTTTCCCCTTTATCCCGCTCTACCTCATGCCTCCCTACCCACCAGCACCCCCCTGTTAGTTCATGTCCATGGGTTGTACACATAATTCCCTTGGTCTCTCCATTTCCTATACTATTCTTAACCTCCCCCTGTCTATTTTGTACCTATCATTTATGCTTCTTATTCCTTGTACCTTCCCCCCCATTCTCCTCCTCCCCTTCCCCACTGACAACCCTCTATGTGATACCCATTTCTGTGATTCTGTTCCTGTTCTAGGTTTTGTGTTTGTTTTTATATTCAGTTGTTGATAGTTGTGAGTTTGTTGTCATTTAACTGTTCATAGTTCTTGAACTTCTTTTCCTTAGATAAATCCCTTTAACATTTTGTATAATAAGGGCTTGGTGATGATGAACTCCTTCAAGTTTATGTTATCTGGGAAGCACTTTATCTGCCCTTCCATTCTAAATGATAGCTTTGCTGGATAGAGTAATCTTGGTTGTAGGTCCTTGCCTTTCATGACTTGGAATACTTCTTTCCAGTCTGTTTTTGATTGTAAGGTTTCCTTTGAAATATCAACTGATAGTCTTCTGGGAACTCCTCAGTAGTTAACTGTGTCTTTTTCTTTTGCTGCTTTTAAGATTTTCTCCTTATCTTTAATCTTGGGTAATGCAATTATGATGTGCCTTGGTGTGTTTTTCTTGGTTCAACTTCTTTGGGACTCTCTGAGATTCCTGGCCTTGCATGTCTAGTTCCTGCACCAGACTGGGGAAATTCTCTGTTGTTATTTTTTCAAATAAGCTTTCAATTTCTTGCTCTCCCTCTTCCCCTCTGGCATCCTTATGATTCAGATGTTAGAACATTTAAAGTTGTCCCAGAGGTTCTTAAGCCTCTCCTCATTTTTTTGAATTCTTGTTTCTTCATCCTGTTCTGGTTGAATGTTGATTCCTTCCTTTTGTTCCGAATTGTTGATTTGAGTCCTTATTTCCTTCCCTTCATTGTTGGTTCCGTGTATATTTTCCTGTATTTCACTTTGTATAGCCTTCAATTCCTCTTCCATTTTGCAGCTGCACTCAACCATTTCTGTGCCATCCTGATTACCAGTGTCTTTAACTCTGTATCTGATAGGTTGCCTATCTCCTCATTGCTTAGCTCTTTTTCTAGAGCTTTGATTTGTTCTTTCATTTGGGTCATAAATATGTCTTGGCTCCCCTGTTATGTTGTAAGGGACTAAGCCTTAAGTATTCCTCAGGGCTGGGCAACTCACTCTGCTACATTGTGGTGCTGTATGTCAGGGAGGAGTCAGAGAGGGAACAATGCCACTTGCCAGTTGCTCGGCTCTCGCCCCACTCTCCACCACTTCCCTGTATAACCCTGGATTGCTTGATCTGTCCCACTCCCCAGTTGTTCTTCTCAGCTTATCTGCAAGCAATGTGGGAAATCCTGTCTGCCAGCCATCTCCTCGCCTGCCCCAGTCTGACGCCTCCTTGCAACACCAAACACTCTGCCCATCTCAGCCCCTCCTAGCAGTCTGCATGAACATTTCCTCTTTAATCCTTGGTTGTCAGACTTCCATAAAGTTTGACTTTCTGGCAGTTCTGATTGTTTTTGTTCTCAAAGTGGTTGTTATCTTTCTTTTGGTCATTCGAGGAAATGACGCATTTCTATCTACACCTCCATAACACTCATAAACTTGGTCATAACACAAGTTTTAAATTCTTGAGTTTGGTGAACTAAAATGTTCCAAATCTAATTTGTGGCAGGCACAATGACAATGTAAGAAATATTTTGTTCTTACCCATGCCAGGATTGTAACTTTTATGTAGGAGGATGTGGCACTAAAACTTTTATACTCCGATACAGTAAATGGAAAGATAAAACTTCTCAGAATCCAGGTGTAAGGTAAACAGAGGCACTCTGGTTTCCTCACCCAGGTGTCTGGCTAACTAAGGGAAGCACTTTCCCATAACCCAGAGAATGGGCCTGATAAGTTTTATTCTCATAGCCTTAAGACTGGGTCCAATAAACTGTTCCCATATCCTTGAGTGGGCTCACCTGTGTAGTATAAAGCTCTGTTGCACACTATCTGTTGGCATTCTGTGGCTTTGTTTGTGTTCTGGAATTTAAGGGGATAAGGACTTCATGCTGAGTGCCATGCTGGGGGACAAGGGTCATGCTGTGTGACAAGCAGGGGGACAGATGACATTCAGAGACATGCAGGGGGACATGCAGCCTGCAGGGTGCATGGATCACCCACCCTTGCATAAAGGCATGTCAGACATCCCAAAGGCTCTGTGAATATTTTTCCATCTGCCCAAATCTCGAGAACCTGTCAGGCCTTGAAAGATCGCAAGACACCAAAAAAACACATCTTAATTTGACATCCTATAAATTTCTCCCTTTCGGAAATATGTACCATAAAAACATCTTTATTTTTGGAGAAAACTTTGTGTGAGTCTTCCTAGAAAGTGTCTATGAGTGGTTCTGTATCAGAATAGCCAACCACTGTAGATTCCACATTTCCTGACAGCAAAAATAAGAGCATTTACTTTAACTTATTTGGGGGTAATCTTTTACATTTTTGGTATACCAGTTATGATGTAAGACAAAGTACAAGGATCTTTTGTGATCATGCATAAATGTAGCATGTAACCACACTATCATATTTGAATAAGAGTTTTAATCACAAACATAGAATCTGAAATTGATAGAAATCATATTGATCTTTAGTAGCTCACATTACATTTACATTAATAATGAATGTGACAGGAGCATCATAAATATGCAAAAGAGCCACACATCAGCCTAAACATCGCCATTAATTTGTAGACTTACACTCACAGGAAACCACTAATGGAATGTAGTGCATTTTCTTTTCTATGAATAGTCAAATGTCATGCATAATGCAATAGTGCAACTGCTAATAGCAGTCAGGCAGGATCATTTAAACTAGTTATTATGGGCAGTACAAACTGATCTTTGAAGTGGCCTGTAATAAAATACTTTTCTGCCTTTACCCTGCCCTGATTGCTCAGTTATTTTTTTCCCTAGAGCCGATATTTATAGGAAGCACAAAAATGATTATTTTGATATTTGGGGGACACTTACTGTGCTCTATCAAATGTAGGAGAATTGTGACCAATTCATACCTAACAAATCAAAGTTGAAAGTCCCTAAAGCACCTGTTCAACTTGTTTTGTATCAGAGTATTAGAATATTCTTTCAGAGTATTAATTGACAATGAACTCTCATGATATATACTACTATAACGACATTTGTTTATGTAAAAGTTCTTACAGAAATGGTAATACTGAAGTCATCTGCAAATATGTGAAGGCAGAGACTTAGTTGTTGGAGTTCATAGGATGGTTATGTTAATAATAAAAAAAGGGTTAGACTGTACTAAAGAATAAAAATCATTTATTTGAGCATAAACTCAAATATGAAAGAGGCAGATTGAGGTAACAACCCAAACTGTGTGCTGGAAAGTACATGGAAATGGGTTTTATAAAGGCAAAATCCACAAAATGTAATTCTTTCCTGCAAATGAAGGATGGCTGGGTAGGTTCACAAGGATTGGCTAGTTCCTATGCAAATGAGGGTGGAGAAAACTACAAAGAAGGAAGTAAAGTTTATACATGTCCATGTAGCAGTTGCCATTCCAGGAGTATTATTGCTCTAGGACGTTTTGAGTTGTGAGTTGAGAAACAGGTCTAACAACCTTATAGCAGCTCTGGTACTGAGGCATGAGATGCACATAGGCTCCACTTCCTTAACAGCCTCCTGCGTCTATTTTATGTGACTCTGTTAATAATACTTCCTTCATTTTATTTTCTCCATTATCAATTAACAGTCCCTAAACCTAGGATCATTATTGGAAGTTCTAGAAAATGCTAATTTCTAGAGTACTTTTACTTGATAGAAATATCAAGTGTTTCATCAGTCTTGCTGTGATGTTCTTAATCTCTTCCCCCAAACTACACCAAGCTGAAACTGAAGCTCCTAGCACGAGAAACTGAGATAGAGAAAATAAAAATGCATTTGTTGCAATATTTTATTTTTGCTTTAAGCAATATTGCTTTACACTGCCAAAACTACATATTTACATATCTATCTATCTCTATAGTTGCAGCTATATTTACATAAAGATATAATAGGCAGATATATAAAAGGCAGAAATTATATAAACATTAATTGATTTAATCCACATGATATTCCTATCTGATATGAAATATTATTAGTAAAATTTTCAGTAAGGGAAACTGAGGCCAAGTGCTTCCAAGAGAACTGCCCCAAAGTTCACAGCTAGTAAATAAGACGCAGGATTTTATACTCTCACAACTCACTCCAGAGCCTCCGTAGGCACTTGGTAGGCAAGTAAGACATATCTGTTTCACTTCTTATGGGAATATGAATAAATTGCTCAATTTAATCAGAACTTAGAGGCCAGGTAAGATGAAAACTATCTTATTTCATTAAGAATAAAGTCAATTTAAGATTTACCAATTTTGTTTTAGAGATAAGCAGTCTACCAGGGTCAATATGAACAAATTACATATGAATACATTTATACACATTTATATATGTTTATATATTGTTCAAAGACAAAATTAACTTTATTGACAAACAGTTGGAAGGTACAAGCTACATGCCATTGGGCATCAATTACAATTCTGCAAGGGCCTAGCACAGATTTACAGCCACAATTAATGGCATGTCAAATTGTTGGAAGAAAGTATTGATGTTCAATAATAAAGTAATAAGATTCTCAGAAGGCCAGATAGTTTGACCATCTTTCAAAAATGTCATTTATCTAAATTGACATCAAATTGTTCTCATATTTCAAAAAGAAATGTTGAAAGTATCAAGGTAAGTGTATTTATCTTTGTAACTATATTTTGTGGTAAAAGAAAAATAGAGAATAAAGGTGAATATTCAAATATATCATTTGAATCTTTGGCTACACATTGACAAATATTCAGAAACAACTGCTTTGGCAGTATATGGTGATACTACAGTGTCACATTAATAATTTTCAACTAGATAGTGCGGTATCATTTGATAAAATCTCATTGCAGCAAACCAGCTGCCAAGATGGTCCCCGTCTCCTGGGATGCCATGCTTGTGTGATCCTTTCCCTCTGAGTGTGGGCTGGATTTTTAACTTCATTTTGATGGCTATAATATGGGAAAAAGGACGTGTCACTCCTGTGGTTAGGTTACAAACGATTGTGATTTAGGTTCTTTTAGCATGCTCTCCCTTGTTTCTGGTTTTGATGAAACACTCTGCCTTGTTGAAAAAGTCCGTGTGGCAAGGAACTGAGAGTGGGCCACTGGGCTGTGCGGAGGAGCTAAGCCCCTTAAGCCAACAACCCTCAAGTGTCTGAACTCACCAATAGCCACGTATATACATATGAAAGCAGGTTAATCCTCAGTAGATCTTTCAGAAGAGACTGCTGTGGCGGACAGCACATTGAATGTGATCTAGTGAAATGCTCTGAACTTGAAGTATTCCTGACCCACGGAGACTGGAAGATGATAAATATGTGTCATTTCTGTTGTTTTATTTTGATGAAATGTCCAAAATGTTTATAATTTTAACCATTTGTAAAATGGTAAAGTGTATGATTGAGTAGCATGATATACATTCACAATGCTGTCTAACCATTATCATTATTTAGATCTGAAAATTTTTTATCATCTTTCTAAGGCATTTGTACCCATTAAACTATGACAGCCCTTGTCCTAGAACCTCTAGAAACAATATTCTACTTTGTGTGTCTCTGCATTTGCTTATTCTAGGTATCTTATGTTAATAGAATCATGTAATGTGTGTATTATTCTGTACCTGGCTGATAACACAAAGCTCAATGACCGTGAGGTCCATATTGTAGCATACATAAATTTTCTTTCTCTGGTTGAATAATGTTCTAGTGAATCATATGCATTTGTGTGAAGATGGACACGGGTTGCTTCTATCTTTTGGCTATTGTGAATAATGTTGCTATGGACATTGGTATACAACTAACTGTTCAAGTCTGTACTTTAAATTTTTCTGGATATACACCTTAAGAGTGAAATTGCTGGGTCATGTGGTATCTCTATGTTTAGTATTGTTAGAAACTGCTGAAATGTTTCCCAGAAGGGTTGCCTAATTTCACATTCTCCACAACAATGCACGAGGGTTCCAGTTTCTCCATATTCTCACCAACACTTCCTATTTTTAAGGTTATTTTATTTTATATCACTTTACTTTTTAGTCACGCTAGTCAAGGCAGAGTGGTATTTTGTAATATCCCAAATTAAATGGCTTTATTTTGCATTTCTTTAATAACTACTGATGTTGAACATCTTTTTATGGGCATATGGTCATTTGTGTATTTTCTTGAATACACAAGAAGAAATACCTCTTCAAGTTCTTTTTCCACTTTTTATTTGGGCTGTTTGTCTATTGTTGTTGAGTCTTAAGTGTTCTTTATAAATTCTGGATATTATTCCCATATTTAATTTTAAAATATTTTCTCTCAGTCATTAAGTTCCCTCTTGCTTTCTTTATAGTATTCATTGATGCCCAAATATTCTTAATTTAAATAATCTACTATTTCTCCAATACTTTCTTCAAAGGATTTTGTTGATTTAGGCATTATTTAAGACCTAAAATGGTTTTGATTCATCTATTTTAAATTAATTGTTGTATATGGTATAGGTAAGGTCCAACTTTTTTTTTTTTTGCAGGTAGATATCCAGTTTTCCCAGCATTGCTGAAAAAACTATTGTTCACCGATGAATGGTCTTGACATTCTTGTCAAAATCAGCTACTCATCATGTGACTGTTTCTAGATTGTCTATTACACTGAATTGGGTTATGTGTCTATTCTTATGCCAGTGTCACATTTTTTAAAGTACTATAGTTTTGTAGTAAGTTTTGAAATTGTGAACTGTGAGTCCTCTGATGTCATTCCCTTTCAAAAAAGTTTGTAAGCTAGTCAGGTCCCTTGTCATTCCTTATGTATTTGGAAACTGGACTCCTTATTGTTTTGTAAAAAAGGATGTGAGAATTTTGATAGCAGTTTTGTTAAATCTATAGATGGCTGATACATTATGAAAAATTCTATCCAGAATCTTTATCAGCATTTTGACAACCTTCAGAACTACTTTTTGAGTCATATAATATTGCTTTCTAGAATACAGTATTTTCATTTTTGTCTTAGTTTTATGAAGCATAGTAGCATTTTAATATATATGTTTTTTCTATGGATATTAAACACAAGCCACAATGTGAATAATATTAAGGCAGGCAGTACATTTACTTATAGTGGAGGTATATTCTTGTGAGCTCCATAAAAAATACCTTATAAAAATTATAAAATCATGATTAAAAAGTACATTTAAAGGCAATCAACATTTATGAAGTCACAATCCAAGAATATTTATTGAGTTCTTTATCTTTCACTCTTTTATAACTGGTTCATTCTATTAACATGAAGAATTTGGGAGAGTATTCTACTTTCTTAATATTGTAGAGTTTAAAATAAACAATTAAAAGAATTCCCTATAATTTGAGAATCTAGGTAAATTCTCAAAATTCAGGTAACCTGTTCACTTCTGAGAAATAATATTTGGGAAAGAAATGGCTCCTTATATTAGGGAAATCTTTTTTCTCATAAAATAAGTTAACTTTCCACATAGTATTAATGATAAATAATGCCCATAGATGTTAATGTAAAACATATATTATTATAACATATAGTAAGTATAGATGGTGCTATTGTATATTACTACAAATATTATACAAATGTGAGCCTGATTAGAATAGTTCTGAAAATAGAAAAAGGGCAACAAACTCAAACATTAAAATATATCAAATCATTTGATTAAAAGAAGTAAAATATAATTGCACTTTAAAATTGCTGTTGAATATTTTTTCTTCAAAGTATATGGAAACAAGCTCAGAGATATTTGAAAATTATTTTCAAATAATTTTTTGAAAATTATTTTTTCAAATATCATCTACTTGTTTTGTAATACAAAGCTAATTATACAAAAAATAGATAACTGCCTATATTTAAATGCATGTGTAATTGTGGAATATGATGCATAATGTTTGATGATTATTATTCTCATAACTAAAGATCTGATTTATAACTAACGGTATCCTAGTATTCTGAAAATATGTAAGTATATGACAATGGGTTTTTTTAAACAAAGATATTTTGGTTATTTTGTAATTTAAATATTTTTAAAAGAACTGGAATATAATGCATTGAATACATAGGGCCTTTTTTTCATGAAAATTATTTTAAAACTGTATGACTGCTATGGTAGTTAATATGTTTTTCTAAAATCTGCTCTTGGTAAATCCTAAAAGGCAATTTAATAATGAGTTAATGAGCATTTAAAGTGATGGTATAAATATTTTAATCAATATCTATTATAGTGTATAATGCATTTATCTTACCAGTGTATAATAAATTTTATCAACTAATAAAGTTACCATAGGAAAATATATTAAACCACAAATATAAGCATAAGCTCCATTTATCTTTTCCATTACTAAGTACTAAAAGTGCTTTCTCCTCTGACTTTTATGTCAGTCAATCAAAGATAAAGAAAAATTATTCCAACACTTTCTCATCTCATAGGAAATCCAGTTTCTGTGCTTGATTTCATTTTATTCCCTTACCTACTTCTTTATGTCCTTTAAAGTGTTATTGCTTTACAGATAAAAATAAACAGGAAAAAATTACAAAACAAAAATTGAAGATAATACACCTACTGGCAATAAGATAAAATATTTTCTTCTCTGGCTCTGTAATAATTTCTTTATCTAGATTTCCAGAGGTCAGCCTGACATAAGGGAAGATACTGAATGGAGTGACGATTGTCTCATAATTTGAAACCATGTGAATGATTAAAAATTATATAACTGTCTGTTTTCTGTTTTTGCATATAAGGCATCTTAAAGTCACCACTCCAAAATAATAAGTACAAAATGAACAGACTGAAAAATCAATAACTGCCTTGGGTGCTTGTGAGAAGGGAGACACAGGGGAAAACCACCGCTCCCCAGATTGCAGAGACAGGCAAACACAGGGTGTCCATCTCAAGGCAGTGTTAACTTGCAAGCAGAAATTGTCACATAAGCCAGAGGTGGAATAAAAAAAAATATGAACTGTAATTGCAAATTGCTAGAGGCTCTAGGGGATAAGTATAAGAGTTAAAAACTTCAAGAGAACCAGTCATAGGGATATCTCTATAAAACTGTGAGATATAGCCCCAGGAGCTAAACTAGGTCTCCACAGTAAATATTGGCAAAAGAATTCCCTGGCGCTTCTTCCAGCAGGGGCCAGAACAAAGAAACATGTTTAAAATACTCATATACCAGAGCACTCAATTCTCCTTAAGAATCGAGGCCTGACGGCAAGGGAAACTAGTTAATCATAGCCTAACCTACTGGAGAATTATCAGAAGCCACCTGCCCTGAGAGGGGGAAATGCCCAGCTCCCATCCAGTCTAGATGCTAAGGGGAGTAGGGACAGAAAACTAAAACTGAAAACACCAATGAAATTCACCGTTCAGTGATATAAGCTCACTGAGAGACTAAGAGCTAATTATGTGACTACAGAATGCTTCTCCTTCCCCACACCTCCCCACCACATTACTAAGGCCTCTTTGCATCAGTTCCTTTTACCTGGTACATCATGTCTAGGTACCAAGAAAAATGATGAGGCATGACAAAAGGCAAAAAAAAAAAAAAAGAAGAAGAAGAAGAAGAAGGAAAAGGGAAAGCTCAGAACCAAACCTCTCAAAGTTAAAATTATCAGACCAAGAATCAGGAATTTAAATATGGTTAATACACTAAAGGCTTTAATGGAAGAAGTTGACAATATGCCAGGACAGATGGGCAACATAAGCAAACAGATGGGAATTCTAAGAAAGAGCTAAAAGGAAATGTGAGACATTAAAAAAAGTAACAGAAATAAAAGAATGTCTTTGGTGGGCTTATTAGTAAACTGGACACTGATGAGGGAAAAACATCTCTGAGCTAATGATATATGAATAGCAACCCCTAAAGCCAAAAAATAATATGCAAAGTAAGGAGAGAAAATATAATCATATAAAATGATCAGTTAAATCCATAAAAGTGGGAAGAATGGAAGATGAAATAGCAACAAAAATATGGACAACAAAAGAATAAAATGATAAATATGATAGGCATATGGCAACCATTTCAATAATTACTTTGAGTATCAAGATCTAAATACACTAATTCAAAAAAGGAAGTGTTGGCATGGAAGAAATACAAAGAAACCCAATCATATGTTCTCTACAAGAAAATAACTTTAAATATAAAGACACATGTAGATTAAAAGTAAGTGAATAGAGGAGAACATACCATGCTACCATTAACTGAAAGAAAGCATGAGTAATCATATTAATTTCAGACAAAGTGGACTTCAAAGCAAGGTTAATTATCATGGATAAAGAAGGTTGTTACATAATGATAAAGTGTCAATTCTCCAAGAAGACATAACAATCTTTAACATGTAAGTACCTAACAAGGATGCCAAACTACCTAAGGCAAGCACCAAAAGAAATGTAAGAAAAAAAATGAACCCATTAATATACTTCAAAACTTCAGCACCCTTCTTTAAAAAATAAACAGATGCAACAGACAGAAAATGAGTAAAAACACAGTGGAAGTCAACAACATCCTCAATCAACTGTACATAATTGACATGTATCGTCTGCTTTCTCTAACAACAGCTGAGCTCAGATTCTTCTCAGGCTAAAATAAAACATTTAACAAGACAGACTACATTCTGGACCACAAAACCCATCTTAACAGATTTAAAATAATATAATCCATATGTTTGTTATCAAACCACCATGCAATTATGCTAGAAATCAGTAACAGAAAGATAACTGGAAAAATCCCAAATACATGGAAATTAAATAAGACACTTTTACATAACACATGAGTCAAAGAAGTATGTTCAAGGAAAATTAAAAAGAATATTTTAGACTAAATAAAAATGATAACACAACTTATCAAAATTTGTGGAATGCAGGAAAAACAGTGCTTAGAGGAAAACTTGTAGCATTGAATGCACGTATTAGAAAAAATATCTAAAATTAATAATCTATAGTTTTCACCATATAAAACTATCCAAAGAGCAGCAAGTAAAATTAATGTAAGTAGAAAGAAGAAAATAAGAATAGGGTAGAAATCAATAAAATTGAAGATAATAGAAAAATCAACAACACTAAAAGATGGTTCTTGAAAAACTGATGATCCAAATTATATACAGGAAGTTCTCTATAAGCTAGAGAACAAAAATGACTAACATCAAAAGTGAAGAAGTAGATATCCTTACAGATTTCACAGATATTAAAGGATAGTAAAGTAATACAATGAACAAGTATATGCCAAATTTGATAATCTAGATCAAATGGAATAATTCTTTAAAAGATAAAATTTGCAAACTCCCAAAGAAGAAATAACCAATTTGAATAGCTCTTTATCTATCCAATAAGTCAATTATTAATAGCCTTCCAAGAAAAAAAATAGCAGGCCCCAATGGGTTCACAGGTAAATTCAATCAACTATTTAATAAAGAATTGTACCAATATTCTACAATCTCTTTCAGAAAATGGAAACAGAGGGAACAGTTTCTAACTTATTTTATGAGGCCAATATTATCCTAATACTAACACCAGGCTAAGGCATTGCAAGAAAAGAAAACTCTAGTTCAGTATTTCTTGTAAACATGAATATGAATGTCCTCAACAAAATATTAGTAAATCCAATTCAATGATGTGTAAGAGAATTATACACTCCGAATAAGTGGGATATACCCAAGTGATGTAAGGCTGGTTCAACAGTCAGAAATCAATGCGATGCCTCGCATCAACAGACTGAAAAAGAAAAATCCTGTGATTCTATCGATTGGTGCAGCAAACACATTTGACAATGTCCAACAGCCATCCATGATAAACACTCACACTAAAATGGGAGTTGAGGGAAATTTCCTCGACCCAATGAAGAATGGTTACAACGAAGCTACAGCTGACATCATACTTACTGGTGAGAAACTTGAACCTGGCCCGCTAAGTAGGTATCTTGAACTTTTCCCACTAAGATCACACACTGAACCAGGAAAGCCCTTCCCACCACTCCTCTTCAACTCCATACTGGATTTTCTAGCTAATGAAATAAGGAAAGAAAGAAATTGTATATTGATCAAGAAAGAAGAAATACCAACTGCCTTTGCTGATTGAAGACATGTTCACCTACATAGGAAAGTCCAAAAGAAACAATAAAAACTCTGGAAAATAATAAACAGAATACAAGGTTGATATACAAAAATAAATCTCTTTCTTATACACCAGCAAACAACTAGTAGAAATTGAAATTATAAACACAACACCATTTACATTAGCATCCCCAAATGAAATGCTTATACATAAATCTAACAAAATACATAAAAGACCTTTGAGGAAACTAGAAACCTCAAACGAATTACATTAAAGGACTATCCATGTTTAGGGCTAGGAAGACTCAATATTGTTGAGATATCAGTTCTTCCTAACTTGATCTCTAGATAAGAATTTACTCAATCCAAATCCCAACAAGTTATTTTAAATATGTCGACAAACTGTTTCTTAAATTCACGTGGAAAGGCAGAAGATCCAGTATAGAGAGCACAATATTGAAGGAGAAAAAGAAATAAAGACTGGCACTACCCAACCTCAAGACTAAAAGTAAATGTAATTCAAGACTGCGATATTGGCCGAGGTTAGACAAATAAAATAGAACAGAATAGAGATCCAAGAAATAGACCAATACAAATATAGACAAATCATCTTTGACAAAACAGCGACAGTCATAAAATGGATCAAAAATAATCTTTACAACAAATGATGCTGGAATATCTGAACATCCATATCCAAAAAACTTAAAAAAAGAATAGAATCTAGACAAAGACCTTACAACTTTCACAACAGTTAGTTAAAAATGAATTTGATATCTAAATGTAAAAAACAAAGCTAAGAATGTAACATAGGAGTAAATCTAGATGACCTTGGGTAGAACAATGACTTTTTAGATATAACAAAGTCGCGGCCCATGAAAGAAATAGTTGATAAGTTGGACTTCATTACATTTAAAAATTATGCTCAGTGAAAGACAACATGAGAGACAGGTACAAAACTTACCAGGATGATCACTTCGTAAGTTCTATGAACATCTGATCACTATGTTGTACATCTGAAACTAATGTAACATTGTATGTCAACTGCTACTGAAAAAATTTAAGGAGGGAATGAGGGAAAAGTGACACAAATGTCAAGAAAATATTTGCAAAACACATCTGAAATGCAAAGAACTCTCAAAACTCAACAAAACAAAAACAAAAAAAAAACAGATTTTAAAAAATGGGCCAAATATCTAAGCAGATGCTTCACCAAAGAAGATAAACATGTGACAAATAAGCATTTGAAAAGAAACTCCATGTCATATATCATCAGGGTAATGCAAATTAAAACTACACCTGTCTGAATGGACCAAGTCCAGAATGCCGACACCGCCAAACAGAATGTGGGGCAGCAGAAACTTGCACTTATTGCTAGTGAAAAGGCACAATGCCACAGACACTTTAGGACATAGTTCGGCACCCATAAAATGTACCACACCAACAGTAAATCCCAATGTAAATTATGGACTTCGGCTAATTATGATGTGTCAGTGTAGTTTCACCAATGGTAACAAATACACCATTTGGTGGGGAATGTTGGTGATGGGAAAGGCCACGCAGGTGTGTGGGCAGTTCTCTACGGGAAATCTTCGTACCTTCCCTCCATCTTTCTGTGAACCTTCAACTGCTCTAAAAAGAGTCTTCATTTTTTAGATTTTGTGTTTACATAACAGAAAAGTGGAGGAAAGGCATTCAAGAATAAGGTTCAAGAATAAGGTTGAAGAACATTAGATGTTTTATGGTGTCTATTCGATGCTCAACTACTTATTTCTAGCACTTGGGTTTGTGCAGTGTAATAGTACTCTGAGTCTCCTAAGAAAAAAAGTGTGTGTGTAATAGCAGACTGAATGCAAGAGAAACTGTTTTTGACATGATTTAATTAGCATGATTCTAGCATCTCACAATTATAATGCTATTTTTTACTTTTAGATGTAATTTATCATGTTGGTGATGTATCTGTTTGATTTAATTTTTCGTGAAATGTTTAAACAGTGTTTTAAAGTATTTTCTTCCAAATTTCCTTTTTGGTTGATTTTACTTCCTCTTTCTATTTCACACTCTGTTCTCAAGGCCTATCTTTTTTTCCCTAACCATTTTCACGTCTGAATTTCCTTTTATTTATCTCCCTAGATCAGGATTTATCATCTCCTCACTGCACTGTTTTAATGGTTTCCCACGTGATACATGATTAGCACCACGAACATGGAGACTGTTCCTCTTTATACCCTAAATGCTGAGCACAATGCCTGCGTGCAATGAGGAAGCTTTGCAAATGTATCATAAATAAGTGAACAAATAAGTGAATAAGGAAGATGCATTTTCTAATTAATTCTCCTCTTCTTTCCAATAAATGCTCAATAAATAATCAGATTATTCAACTGCTTGCATTAGAGCATTTTTTGCTGAAAAATATGTATTCAATCACCATTTTATCAGAATGGATTTCATTTCTTCCACTATTTGAAAACTGATTGAGTTCTTAAATTAGCTAGTAAACTAATTTCACCAGACTTACTAAATTTTTCTCTTCATGGTAATAGTGTTTCACAGATCTGTAAACTCTTCAAGATATCAGAAGAAAAATAAAACATCCATATGCCAAGAATACAGAAAGTAGCAAAATATTCAAACATTTACTTTAATGGTTACCATGATGTTCAGAAAATTATCTCCTAAATACTGCAAAAATCCTGGAAAATTACTATTCTTGCATGGGTCTAAAATTCTCTCCCATGTTCCTTTCAAACTTGTCTATACAAAAGCTTTCCTCCTCTAGTTTTCTTTTCTATGTGTTGCATTATTGTTGAATGCTACACGTGAGAAATTGATGGAATTCCAGTGCAATACCAAAGAAGTAAAGTAGAGCGGTGAAGACCATGAGATTTGGAGCCAGACCACTTGAGCTTAAATTCTTACTGTGAAACTTTGATACTTTTATTAGTCTTCATGAACCTCAGCAACCTTATCTGTATAATACAAATATCATAGTACTTAGTCTGTGAGTCTGAGGTGAGGCTTTAATAGGTGTCTGCCACATTAATAACTTTCACACACTTTTTGTCATTTGTTTTTCATTTTAACCATGGTTTAGTCTTCATATGCAGAATGAAATGAGTCATTAATTAATCAAATAACCAAGAATATATAGTAAAACTAAAGGGGAAGGTTGTCCTTTCCAAATATATTTCAACAGAAACCTGTTTTATGTATAAAGTATCCAAGTTTTCACCTATTTAGGTGATGTGTTTGTATATTATTCTTTGTTAGCAACAACTGATCAGAATGTAACTTTCTAATTCTAGTGTTTCTTTCTACTTTTTCTCAACTGACTTGCATTAAAGAAAATCAGTATCAATATAAGTAATATTTAAAGTCTGAGCTTAATGTAAGTATATAATATTAACACATACAACCCTGTATGTACGTACTACTAGGAGAAACCTCAAACCACGGAATTCTGGGGTTCCTTAAATAAATTCAGCCTGTACTTCAATTACTGTTTTTTTGCATTATAGTGTAGCATCACATGGCATGATTCCTGCTTTAATGCTTCATGATAATTCACTTTGTGTTCCTGGCTCACATTTTGAGGCAATGACAGTATGTCATTGCCATACTGGCAATGACAGGGTAGATAAGCTTTAAAAAAACTTTCACGCATTTGGTCTATTATGCACTGACCAACAATCATATATATGCTAATCATAGCTATGCTAATTACTATGCTAAATCATAGTTATGATCATTATAATTTGGTATATTTATACAAAGAGGAAGAAAAAAGAACAGACTGAAATACAAGGACCAAAATATTTCTTGTTCTTAATGTCAAAAATCTATTTGAAGGCAATCTACAAACAGAAAAATCTCAATGGGTAGCAACTCTATGTTTGCTCATACAGTATTTTGCTGGAAGTAAGTTCCAGTGAGAAAATTCATGTCCCTTGCTTCTTCTATGTATTATTGTTATGGTACAGCCACATGTGGTTCTGCTGCCCACTACCAGTAAAGGATACAGGAAGAGGTTTGGTGAAAAAGGAAAGATTTTATTTATTTATATTTTGGGGTGCTATAAATTTTCGAAGAATAATGGGCTTCTGCTTCAAAGCTTACTTCCTTTAAAACTCCCAAAGGCAAATAAACTCTCCATCCTTTGCCTGCTCAGTTCAAGGATGCACCTGGAATCCCTTCTCCCATTAAAAACTACACCATTCTTTGGGAAATACAAGGCTGGTTGCAGGTATCTTTTGGAGTCTGTGGGCACAGGCAACCTTCTCTCAGGGCGCTGCCCGTTTCCTCCAGTCGCTGTCAGCTTATTGTGCTTGTGGAAGAGTGCGGACTTGTCACACCACATGGTCTTTGGGGCCTGATCGCCTAGTAATGCTCTGACCCCTGACCCCTGACACTGGCTCACAATGGGAAGGAAGACTGAGTTTCAGCATGCTCTCCACTTTTAAAGTCTGACCCCAAAACCCATGTGTGACAAAGGCATTCAACTTGTTGGCTAATTCAGGCTTATGTCCATTAAGCAGACAGCCCATCTGGCATCTTTGGCATCATGGTGTTCAAGCACTGGCTGCTTGGTTGTCAGAACAACATATATGGCTATGCGCTGGCTTGTTGATTTGGGTGTGGAATCAGGCCCCAGCTTCAATTTCAATCCTGAACTGTCTTTGGTGCTTCCCAGCATCTCTCAGTGGTCCCTCCCTTCTCCGAGGAAGGCAGGCTCTTTCACTGGCTGCTGCTTCACTCCGGTATCTTTGGGTTTCCTAAAGTTCTTTCCCTTTCTCTGGGAGAATCAGCTTCTTCGCTGGATTGGGGTTCCCTCACCCCTCAGCAAATTTGGCCAGACCCGTATCCCATTACATTAGTCATTGCAAGTCAACAGACATCTGCCCCAGTCCTCCAAATGTAGGCTCCAGGGCATCGATGGAGGTAACAGACCAGCATTTAGATGTTTACTTTTTCCAGTATCTGATGCAATTCAAGACAATTAGGCCTTGGGCAATGACTTTTTATTTAGAGTCTTTATACCATGTAATGCCATATTGTTATTTTTGGCCTACATAGAAATCAACTTCCATGTTGTTTAAAACAAAAATAAAATTTAAAATATTTTTGATAAACTAAAGCAAGAGAATGTAATTTTTATGAGACTGTTTGAGTGTCATTATACTCATAGAGGCAGAGAATTGGCTTTACATATTCTCCCCAAACACTGAGAAGCTGATTTTATTAAATGTAAAGTATATTTTTATACAGTATGTTCTAATCATGACACCACCATATTATTCACATACAATTTTATTCATTAATCACATACAGAATCCAGTGCATATATTTTACTAAGAAGTGTTACATTGTTAAATTTTTTTATGGAAGTAATTTTAAAAATTTTTATGGAATTTTAATGACTAGGCTTAGTTATCAAATTTACTTTTGGTAAGGAATCAAAGAAAATAGATGAAATCGCTGCAAGATAAAAAACACAGAGAGCATCAGAGAGGAGTTTTTTGTTTGCAGTATTTCAGGTTTGGTAAGCCATGCTCACAGAATTGAGAACTGATTGCACCGTGCCGCTTCTGGAGGAAGAGAGAAGCTGCCCTTTCAGTAAAACAACTCAATTACTTTTTTCTGAAATCCAAAGAACTATTTACATTAAGTATAGAAAATGGAATATCATCTTGTAATGATCCTAAAAATTTAGTAATGTGCATGCTATCCCAAAACTGAAAACATAACTGGTCCTAATAAATCACAATGGCTATTGGCTAACCTACAATGGGCTGTGCCAAGTTAAGATTAAAAGATCATGCTTCAAATTTATAGATGGAAAAACATAAAAATATAAAGGGAGATTTTTTCTTAATCCTCTTATTCAGCTTAATATCAGTTATAGGAAAATTCTACTTATATATTCCTATCAGGAAATATTTATTGAAAGCATACATGTTACAATAAGTACTTCTTGATTTCATGTTTTAATAAAAAAATCAACTTAAATAATCATTTAAAATATTCTAGAAGTGTCATTTGTTTGCATTAGTTGCAATCATTTTTGTTTATATGGACTGGTTTTAGTAACAATAAAAATAATATTATAAATGGTTTACATGTATTAGGTATTTTCCACTTGCCATGCTCTCTGCTAGGCACCCTACACTTACATCATTTCAGGTTTACCTATGAGAGAGGTAACATCTCCATTATCCATATAAAGTAACACAAGTACATTGATAACAAAGTCAGCACATAGAAGTGCTGTCATTTTAACACAGGCGGTTCTGGTATTTAATTATTTTGTTAACTCAAACAATTTTGCCACAGATTCGTATTTGGCGCCATGCTTGAATTATAGTTCTGCCTCTGGGGGCCCCCATGGACCAATAAGAATGAGATGACATTTCTTGCAAGGCATTCTACAGGAAGTCAATAATACTGAAATGGAGTATTGATGTCTTCCTAATATCCACTTTTAAAAAAGCACTTCCCCAGACATTTGTTAATACACAGGTAAGGGTTGTCTTGGAAGCTCTACATTCAGCCTTATTTCTCAACAATAACAAGGGTCTCCAGGTGTCCCCTTAATCCTTCCCACTGCCAGTGTTCTAGTCCAAAGCTTAATTCCTTGTTTGAACTTTCCTTTACATAGATGTTCCCTACATCTCCTTACTTCAGTCCAATCTCACCTTGTTTATACTTCCTAAATTATAAAACCCATCATGTCACTCTGTGACTTCAATTTTTCTCATGATACTTTACTTCTAACAGCTGAAAACTGATCTAAAGACTATTTTATTTGCTCTGGCTGATGTGGCTCTGATGAATGGCATCAGAGAACCAATTTTACTATTTATACTATATCAGGAACAATAGCGTAAGTATTACAACCTGTTTCACATACCAGAGTTTGTGATTATATTTTCCTGGGCTTTCAACATCTTTAGTAATGAAATATATATAAACATTGCTTGAACTTTTGACATTGCAGATTTGAATAAAGCAATTACTGATTTCATAGCATAAAAGATTGTTAAAAACTATTATCTTTTAAAAATAGTTTTATTGACTTCATTGGGTAACATTGGTTAATAAAATTATGTAGGTTTTAGGTGTACAATTCATTTTTTATTGTTGTTCAAGTACAGTTGTCTCCATTTTCTCCTCACCACTCTCCCCCATCCCCCCACTCCCACCTCCCACCCTCAATCCTACCCTCCATAATACTTCAACTGTACATTGTACTGTGTGTTCACCACCCCAAGTCTCCTTCCATCACTGTTTGTACCCCCATACACTCTTCTACATCTTCCAGCCCCTCTTTCCCTCTAGGAATCACCATGCCATTATCTGTGTCCACAGTTATTTTTTGGTTAGTCCCTTCATCTTTTTCAGCTAGCCCCCAAACTTGAACTCCTCAGACAGCCGTTGGTCTGTTCTCTGTGTTTATGAGTCTGTTTCTATTTTGTTTGTTAGTTTATTTTGTTCATTAGATTCTACATATGTGAAAAAATATGGTATTTGTCTTTCTCTGAGTGGGTCATTTCATTTATCATAATACTCTCCAGGTCAATTTATGCTGTCACAGAAGGTGAGATTTCCTTCCTGTTTAGAACTGCATAGTATTTCATTATGTAAATGTCCCACTGCTTTGTTTATATACTCATCAATTGATGGGCACTGGGGCTTCTTCTAAATCTTGGCTATTTTAAATAACACTGCAATGAATATAGAGGTGAGTATATTCCCCGGAATTAGTGTTTCCGGTTTCTTCAGATAAAGTGGAATCACTGGGTTATACTGCAGTTCCATTTTTAATTTTCCGAGGTAACGCCATACTGCTTTCTACAGTGGCTGCACCAGTCTGCATTCCCATCAATACTACATGGGGGTTTCCTTTTCTCCACATCCTCTCCAACACTTGTTTGTTAATTTATTGGTAATAAACATTCTGACAGGTATAAGGTGATATCTCATTGTGGTTTTAATTTGCATTTCTCTGATGATTAGTGATGTTGAGCATTTTTTCATGTCTATTGGACATCTGTATGTCCTCTTTGGAGAATTGTTTATTCCAGTCCTTTGCTCATTTTATTGATTGATTGATTGACTGATTGATTGATTTTAGAGAGAGAGAAGAAGGGGAGAGAGAAATAGAGAGGAATACGATTTTGTTCCACTTATTTATGCACTTATCAGTTGATTCTCATATGTGCCTGACAAGAAATCGAGCCAGCAACCTTGGCATATTGATATGATGTTCTGAACAACTAAGGTACCTAGCCAGGGCCCTTTTACTCATTTTTTAATTGGATTTAGTGTTGAGTAATTTAGTGTTGAGTTTTAGAAGTTCTTTTTACATTTTGGGTATTAACCCCTTAGTAGATATATCATTGGTAAAAATGTTATTATCTTTTATTTCATGTTTATCATCCTTATGTAACAGAGTGCTATTCAGGCATTTCTTTATATATTTTATGCATTAATTTATGTAACATTTTCTAATTATGTGCCAGTGAATAATGAATTCTAAGTCCTCATGATGTTTAACTAGAGTTTTATCAAACAAATAAGTTATTAAAATTATTGTTCTAATAATTAATACATTTTGTTTATTGGTATCACTAAAAATTGTATGAATGCACTTAACTCATCTGTGTTTGATTCAAAATTATTTCTCTTTGGCAGATACATATTATACATTTGAATTTTGATAACTTAATATATTTCTTAAATAACGGTAGCAATCTGTCAGTGTCTATCGTGAATATATTAACCTCATAGGATAAAAATGGTCCAGAACCATTCTTTTGCAAAAGAAAAATAACCTAGTAGTTTAAAGTACGGAATCTAGAACTAGACTCTTTGGGTTTGTCTCCTGGGTCTGCCATTTGCTAGTTGTGTGACCTATGACAAGTTACTTACTCTCTCTGTATTTCCATATATTTATGTGTAAAAAATTATATTACGGGAATAAGATATGTGTATGTATGTTGTATGTCTGTGTGTATTTATTAACAGTGATCTAAAAAACAGCTAGCTTCTTAAGCCAAGTGTTTTATTATTATTATTCATAATTATCTTTGTTTCCTACAACAACCCCAAATCAAAAATCAATCAGAAGAACCACAAACTCCCACAAAGAGCCAACAGCAGAATTTTAAGGAGAAATATTTGAAAATATAAAACTTTGACATGATTATTACTAATTTTTTGTTCTATCTAGATGTGGATCAGTGATTATTGATAAATTAATTTTCTTTGGGGCTTGGAGTCCAGGGTTAAGCATTAAGAGAATAGTGTATTAAGAGCCTTTCAACCACAGCAATGTAAGAGCAGTTCTTACTCAAACCTCAAAGCTATGCATTACACCTTCTGAAATTTACATGAAGAGTATAAGGTTTAGTATACATTTTATTCATGACTAATACATTGAATTTGTTTTTGTTCAATAAGAATCACAAAATTAAAAAAAATTAGGATATATATATTTTTACATTCCAATGGATACTGTTATTTCTTTTCTTTCTTTTTTACAGGTTTGGACATTTTTTACATTGATATATTAGTCATTATAATAATTATAACATGCTTTGGGTTATTCTACATAGTCCAACTGTTTTAAATTATCAGACACATATAAAATAACAATATTTTTCATGCCTTGTGTATATGTTATACTCGATACAAAATACAGAAAAATGAGACAGAAGGCAAAACCCAGATCATGATCTTTGATAGAACAGAAATAATCCGAAACATTTTCTCCTAATGCAGGTGTAAGACCTGACTGCCTTACGTTTGCCTTCACTCCCCATTTTAGGAAACTATGGCCTCAACTCCCATTCCATGATTACAATATTGTTTCATCCTCAATCGTCCACTATCTCTCAACCTGTCAGCTAATGATTATCGGTACTGATTTAACGCCAACAGAAATCACTAACTTGGAGTGTGATGAAGAAGGAAACTCTATTCATAATCAAGTGCAAGGAGCTTGATTATGAAGCAGAAGGGCTGAGGGAAGGGCCCCCTCCAGGTGGGCTGCTCTGTCTGCTCTGTTTGGCCCTGCTCTGACACGCTCCGCCTGCTCTAGCTCAGTCTGCTCTGCCCTGTGAGACGTCTTCAGTGTTTCATCTCCGGCTGGGGAAACGCAGTCTTCAGTGTTTGGCAGAAGGGAAAGCACATTTGCAGAGCCAGAGTCCATCCTCATGCAAATGAGGGCTCTAAATCTTGAAGTTCGATTGTTCCAAAAAAACATTAATCTGATTAGTCAGAATGCCGACATGCTGATTGGTTGATGAAGATGTTGATAGGCATACAGCTGCACAGATATGATTGAATGAAGAAAGTCTCTTTCTTATTGGTTGAATTAGGATTCCAGGAACTCCTTTCTAAGACTGGCTCAGATGGTAGGTGCACAGTGTAGGAAGGCAGTTCAGTGCAGGAGGCAAACAACTTAGTGCGGGCCTTAGTGCAAAGAATTTAGAACCACACTTATTCCCAAAGTGTGGTTTGTGTGAGGGGCTCCTGTGTAGAAATGGCTGTTTGGCTCTGTTGTTTAAATCTGAGCCCAGTTAAGCACCAGGTACTCGGCACCCTTCTTATTAGGTATCATTTCGTTAGCTCTTCTTAGCAATGGGGCAAAAAGCAATATTTAAAATTTTCCGTACTCTTCTCAAAACACTGAATCACCTTCTTCTCATTCAGGCTCAGTGGATGGCCTTACAACCTACTTCACAAGAAAATAAAAAGCTAAAAATAATCCTTATCTCAATTTTATTAACAGAACAATCTTTTACTTTTTTCTATTGCATTAGATATTTCCACACTCAACTTTCTCCTATAAACACCATTTATTTGGTTAGTATTTAATGTTAGGTAGATAGTTTCTCTTTCCAGGAACATAGACATGTCTTCTAGATTGATTTATATTCATTGGAATTTAATCCTGTTTAAAAATTAAGCATATTTATGCAAAACACAATTTCAATACCACAAAAAATAACACCCCCAAATCACTACTTGATCTCACTATCTTCCATCATTTAGATTTTGTTGCATAATGAATAACTCAGAAAATAATTAGTGATTGGGAAGTTCTTGTCTGTGATGGTTTCTCCACAGCTAGGTGGTGTAGGGTGACCTCACCCAAATGTCTAACAATTTGCAGCCTAATTAGTCTGATGGTTTGGTAGCTGGTTGAGATGGGTCATATATGTTCTCTCATCTTCCAGTAGTTTTGAGGACTCTTATAAACTATTCATAACACTATCTTGGGAACTTGATTTCTGCCCTCTCCAACATATATTTGATAAGAGGTACTGTACCATTTCTTGATTATATAAGAGATTTGTAATGTGATACTGGTATTTGCACAAATAAATTTAAAACACTCATGTACAACTTTACACCAGGGAGTACTCTCAAAAACCATATGTGACAAACCAAAAGTCAAATTTCACAAAAGTGTTAGACTAAGGGTGGAAAATTGAACCTAATATTGAGTCACATTACAGCTATTACTGGGCATTACCAGACCTAGAAATATTTAGACTAACATTATTATAACTTAAGATAAATTATTTGTGGTGGAAAAATTAATGCCAGTTATAGAATGCCTTAAGAAACACTTTGCTTTAATTTCTGAGACAAATAAAAGAACTATTAATATCTCAGAGCTAGTATCCCCAAGTGCACATATGATGCCTAATTTACAGTCTGATCACAAGCATAATTTGGAAACTTCAGTTAAATGCATCTAATACTTTGAAGGGTAGAGGCCAATTAATTGTCTCAAATATATTGGCTAAAGTTTAGGGATCCAAAAAGAATAGTTTATTCCCTTTAAAAAATTAGTTTAAAAATCTGTGAGCCTTAAGTATACAGAGAAATGTAATATTTCTATTATAATAGAAAGCAATACCAAGGGAAAATGGAATTTCTAAAATATGTATCTATTTTCTCTGAATTCATTTAAAATGTTTTTAATTACATTTGAAATATGATATTGCAATAGTTTCAGGTATACAGCATAGTGACTAGACACCTAAATAACTTACAAAATAGTCACTTCGATAAATCTAGTACCCATCTGTCAACATGCATAGTTATTTTAATATTCTTGGCTGTATTCCCTATATTCCATATCCGTGAATCTTTTTACAAGTGGCAATTTGTATATCTTAATTTCTTTCCCTTTTTAACCCATCCCTCCAAATTTGCTCTATCTGGAAGCCATTTAAAGTGTTTTTGTATATGATGTTATTTCTGGGATTTTTGTTCATTTATTTTGCTTTTTAGATTCTACATTTAAGTGAAATCTTATGGCATTTGCCTTTCTCTCTCTGACTTATTTCACTTATCATAATACACTCTAGCTCCATAATGGCAAGATTTTATTCTTTTAATGGTGGAATAATATTCTTCAGCATTTCTTTTAGGACTTCATCTCAGGGAACCAGATCCCTATTGAGTCATTCTCTTTAATGCCCTTGTCTCTTAATAAATCCATTCTTGTAACTTGAATCCATCCTTAACTATTCTTGTCTCTACCTTCCATTTCCTTTTAACTCAATGTTAAACTGGAAAATAGATATTTAGTCACATTTAGAACAATGATGGAATTGTCAAATAGAAACTAGCATTTTGTAGTAGAAAAAGAGATCAAGAAGTTTGAGTCTTCCAACATCTCAGAGTTAAGGCTAAAGTAAGACTTATAGACAAGCATCCATTCCATTTAATTACATAAAAACTCTGCTAAACTCCAAATACAACTGCCAAGACATGCTTTCCTTATGTAACGGAGCTATTTTACAAAGGTCCTCAGGAGTCTAGCATATTTGTAGCAAAAAATGTCATTCATATCATATTTCATCAGGCTTTGCTTACTTCAAGTACACGTAATAGCAGTTGCAGCCACATTAGAAAATGATTTTATTTTCAAATTTTTGGTTTTCAATAGCTTTTAAAAATGTATTGTATTTTTCCATTACCATTTAGTCCCTTTTACTCTCTTCCCCCACAATCAACACACTGTTGTCAGTGACATTATATTGAATTTTTTCCCATCACCATTTATCTTCCTTATATCCTCTTCCACCTGTACCGACCCTCTTTCTTCCACACAATCACCACACTGTTGTCCCTGTCCATGAGTCCAATTTCTTCATTTTGCTTCATCTCTCCATCTCCTAACTCCCTTCCCCGAGAGTTGTCAGCCTACTGTATATGAATCTGTCTCTATGTTGCTTGTTAGTTCAGTTTGTTCATTAGATTTCACATATGAGAGAAATTACACGGTATTTGTCTTTCTCTGACTGACTTTTTTCACTTAGGATAATGTTCTCCAGGTCCATCCATGCTGTCATAAATGGTAATTTTTTTATGGCCAAGTAGTAGTCCATTGTCTACATGCACCACAGTTGCATACCCACTCATCTACTGATGGACACTTGTGCTGCTTCCAAATCTTGGCTGTTGTAAATAACACTGTAATGAACATAAGGATGCATATATTCTTTCAAATTAGTGTTTCAAGTTCCTTTAGATAAATTCCTTGAGGTGGAATCACAGAGTCATAGTCAGTTCTGTTTTTAATTTTTTGAGGTAAATCCTCATTGCTTTCCACAGTGGTCATACCAGTCTGCATTCCTAGCAACAGTGCAGAAAGGTTTCCCCTTCTCCACATCTTCACCATCACTCGTTATTTGTTGATTTGTTAATGCTAGTTACAGGAGTGAAGTAGTAACTCATTGTGGTTTTAATTATATTTCTTATGTGATTAGTGATGTTGAGAATCTTTTTATATGTCTGTTGGCCATCTGTATGTTCTCTTTGAAGAGTGTATTCAGGTCCTTTGCACATTTTTAATTGGATTATTTGTTTTTTCGATTTTGGTGTTGAGTCTTAGAAGTTTTTTATAAATTTTGAATATTAGCCCCTCATCAGATGTATCAAGCAATATATTCTCCCATTCAGCGAGTAGTCTTTTAAATCTGCTGATGTTTTCCTTTTCTGTGCAAAACCTTTTTAGTCTGATGTAGTCCCTTTTGCTTTTTGTTGTTGTTTTGTTTCATTGGCCAGAGGAGATATAACAGGGGAAAAAATATTGCTATGAGCAATGTACAAGATTTTACTACCTATGTTCTCTTCTAGGATTTTTATGGTTTCAAGTCTAACATGAAAAGTTTAATCAATTTTGAATTTATTTTTCTGTGTGGCATAAGAATGTGGTCTAGTTTCTTTTTTTCCAAGTATCTGTCCAATTTTCCCAACACCATTTATTGAATAAACTATATTTAGCCCATTGTATGTTTTTCCCTTAATATAGCCAATATCAATTAACTATAAAAGGTGTGGGTTTATTTCTGAGCTCTCTATTCTGTTACATTAATCTATGTGTCTGCATTTATGCCAGTACCATGCTGTTTTGATTACTCTGGCCTTACATCATAATTTGATATTAGATAGTGTGATTCTTCCAAATTTGTTTTTCTTTTTCAAGACTACTGTTGTTATTTGGGGTTTTTTGTGGTTCTGTAATTTTTTTTGGAATATTTGTTCTAGTTCTGTGAAATACATCATTGGGATTTTGATAGGAATTGTATTGAATCTAGATTGCTTTGGTTAGTATGAATATTTTAATGATGTGAATTATTCTTATCCATGAACATAATATATGCTTGCACTTATTTGAATCTTCTTTTATTTCTTTCAACAGTGTTTAGAATTTTCTGTTTACATGTCTTTTACATTCCTGTTAAATTTATTCCTAGGTATTTAACTCTTTTTAAATAATTGTGAATGGGGTAATTTTCTCTATTTCACTTTCTGATAGTGCATTATCAGCATATAAAAATTCAACTGACTTCTGCATCTTAATTTGATATCCTTCTACTGTACTAAATTTGTCAGTGCTAGTTATTTCTGGTAGAATCTTGAGGTCTCTATGTACAGTATCATGTCAAATGCAAACAAAGACAGTTTCATTTCTTCCTTTCTAATTGAAATGCCTTTTATTTCTTCTTGTCTGATTGCTATTGCTAAGACTGCTAGTACTATGTTGAATAAAAGAGGTGAAAGTGGACATCCATATCTTGTTCCCCATGTTAAGTGGAAATTTTTTTTTGCTCAGTGTAATGTTGGCAGTAGGTTTCTCATAGACTTTACTACATTGAGATGTATTTCCTCTGCTTAAACATAGCTGAGAGTTTTTATTATAAACTGCTTATCAAATGCTTTTTCTGCATCTACTGATATGATCATGTGATTTTTATCTTTCATTTTGTTTATGTGGTGAATCTCATTTATTGATTTGTCAATGTTGTACATGCCTTGCATTCCTGAAACAAATCCCACTTGATCGTGGTGTATGACCTTTTGATGCGCTGTTGTATTTGATTTGCTATTATTTTCTTGAGGATTTTAGTGTTCATTGCTCATCAGGGATATTGGCCTATAATTTACTTTCTTTATAGTGTCTTTATCTGGTGTTGGAACAGGATAATTCTGGCCTCATAAAATGAGCTTGGGAGCCTTTCCTTCTCTTGAATTTTTCTGGAATATTTTGAGAAGGAGATGTTTTAGTTCTTGGAATGCTTGGTAAAATTCACCTATGAAACCCTCCTGTCAAGGGCTTTTGTTTGTTGGGAGTTTTTTAATTACTGCTTCAATTTCATTAGTTATAATCTGTCTATTCAGATTCCAGATTCTCTGATTCTTTCTGATTTAGTTTTAGAGGACTGTATATTTCTAGTAATTTATCTATTTTATTCAGGTTGTACAATTTGTTTGCATGTTGTTATTTACAATATTTTCTTACAATCCTTTGTATTTCTGTTGTGTCAGTTGTTACCTCTCCTTTTTCATATCTGATTTTATTTATTTTGGTCTTCTCTTTTATTTTTCGTGATAAGTCTGATTACAAGTTTGTTAATCATTTTTTATCTTTTTGAAGAAATAGCTCTTGGATACATTGATCTTTGGTATAGTTTTTTGGACTTTATTTGGTTTATTTCCATTGTGATCTTTATTATTTCTTTTCAAAGCACACTTGTTTTGTGCTTTGATTTTCTTTTTTAAGTTCCTTTAAGTGTAAAGTTAGATTGTTTATTTGAGCTTTTTCTTTTCTTTGGAGATAGGCCTATAATGCTATGATTTTTTCTCTTTGGATTGCTCTCCCTATGTCCCACAGATTTTGGGTTGCTGTAGGACAGCAAGATTTTGGGTCTCATTTTCATTTGTTTCAAGGTATTTTTGATTTTTTCCTTGATCTCATTATTAACTTATTCATTGTTTAGTATATGGTATTTAACTTTTACGTGTTTGAGAGGTTTTTTTTAGTTTACTATTGTAAACGATGTTCATTTGCATGACATTGTTGTCAGAGAATGCGCTTAATGTGATTTCAATCTTCTTTTTTTAATTTTTATTTTAATTGTTGTTCAAGTACAGTTTTCTGTCTTTTACTCCCATCCCAGTCCAGCCCCCCAGTGCTCCCCACCTCCCTCCCATTTCCATCCCCCCTTAGTTTTTGTCCATGTGTCCTTTATATTTGTTCCTGTGACCCCTTCCCCTTTTCCCCTGAAATTCCCTCCCCTCTCCCCTCTGTTTACTCTCAGCCTGTTTTCTATTTCAATGTCTTTGGTTATATTTTGCTTGCTTGTTTGTTTTGTTGTTTAGGTTCTTGTTAAAGGTGAGATCATATGGTATTTGTATTTCACCATCTGGCTTATTTCACTCAGCATAATGCTTTCAAGTTCCATCCATGCTGTTGCATAGGGTAGGAGCTCCTTCTTTCTTTCTGCTGCATAGAATTCCATTGTGTAAATGTACCACAGTTTTTTAATCCATTCATTTACTGATGGGCACCTAGGTTGCTTCCAGTACTTAGCTATTGAAAATTGTGCTGCTATGAACATTGGGGTGCATAGGTTCTTTTGGATGGGTGTTTCAGGGTTCTTAGGGTACAATCCTGGCAGTCGAATTGCTGGGTCAAAAGGCAGATCGATTTTTAGTTCTCTGAGAAAATTCCATACTGTTTTCCATAGTGGTTGTACCAGTCTTCAATCCCACCAACAGAGAACTAGGGTCCCCTTTTCTCCACATCCTCTCTGACACTTGTTGTTTGTTGCTTCGTTTATGATGGCCATTCTGACCAGTGTAAAGTCGTATCTCATTGTAGTTTTAATTTGCATTTCTCTGATAGCTAGTGATACTGAGCATCTTTTCATGTGTTTCTGGATTCTCTGTATTTCCTCTTTGGAGAAGTGTCTGTTAAAGTT
Organism: Carollia perspicillata; assembly: GCA_004027735.1. NCBI lineage: Eukaryota > Metazoa > Chordata > Mammalia > Chiroptera > Phyllostomidae > Carollia > Carollia perspicillata. The sequence goes on from PVKM010001069.1 coordinate 71,808, forward strand.
CTTTGCCCATTTTCTAATTTGGTTGCTTGTCTTCTTGGAGTGGAGTCTTGTAAATTCTTTATATATTTTGGAGATTAAACCCTTGTCTGAGGAATCATTGGCAAATATGTTTTCTCATATAGTTGGTTCTCTCTTTATTTTAATGCTGTTTTCTTTGGCCATGAAGAAGCTTTTTATTTGGATGAGATCCCATTTGTTTATTTTTCCCTTTATGTCCTTTGCTCTAGGGGACATATCAGTAAAAATGTTGCTCTGTGGATTATCTGAGATTTTCCTGCCAATATTCTCCTCTGTGACTTTAATGGTGCTACAGATTATATTTAAGTCTTTTACCCACCTCAAATTTATTTTTGTGTATGGTGTAATTTGGTGCTTGAGTTTTGTTTTTTTGCACGTAGCTGTCCAGTTCTCCCAACACCATTTGTTGAAGAGGCTATCTTTATTCTATTTTATGTTGCTGCCCCCTTTGTCTAATATTAATTGACCATAGAGACTTGGGTTTATTTCTGGGTTCTTTATTCTGTTTTCAATGGTCTATGTGTCTGTTTTTATGCCAGTACCAGGCCGTTTTGATTACAGTGGCCTTGTAATACAGTTTAGTATCAGGTATTGTGATTCCTCCTACTTTGCTCTTCTTTTTCAAAAGTGCAGCAGCTATTCAGGGTCATTTATGGTTCCATATAAATTTTTGAAGTGTTTGCTCTATGTCTGTGATATAAGCCTTTAGTACTTTAATAGGTATTGCATTGAATCTGTAAATTGCTTTGGGTAATATGGACCTTTTGATGATGTTAATTCTTCCAATCCATGAACACAGTATATGTTTCCATTTGTTTGTGTCTTCCTTGATTTCTTTCTTCAGTGTTGTGTAATTTTCTGCATGCAGGTCTTTTAACTCTTTGGTTAGGTTTATTCCTAGGGATATATATATATATATATGTATATATGTATATATATATATATATATTTGCTATATCAAATGGGATATTTTTCTTGATTTCTGCTTCTGCTGTTTCATTATTGGCATACAAGAAAATTGCCATTTTGTATACCAATAATGAAACAGCAGAAGCAGAAATCAATCTTCTTAAATTTATTAAGACTTCTTTTTTGTCTTAACATGTGGCCTCTCCTAGAAAATATTCCACATGCTTTTGAAAAGAGTATGTATTCTGCTGCTTTGGGGTGAAATACTCTGAAAAGATCAGTTAAATCCATTTGATGTAGTGTGCCACTTAAGGCCTTTATCTCCTTATTGGTATTCTGTCTGGAAGACCTATCCATTGAAGTCAATGGGGTATTAAAATCCCCTAGTATGACTGCATTTCTGTAATTAAGTGTTCATTTCTGTGTATTTCTGTGTTCATTGAGATTTATTTTACATATTTAGATGCTTCTATGTTGGGTGCATGAATATTTACCCTGTTTATGTCTTATGGTTGTATTGTTCCCTTTATCATTATGTAGTGTTCTTCGTCTCTTACTATAGCTTTGGTTTTAAAGCTATTTGTCAGATATAAATACAGCTACCCTAGCTTTTTTTCTTTCAATTTATATGAAATATCTTTTTCAATCCCTTCACCTTTAGTCTGTGTGCATTTTTTATTCTGATGTGAGTCTCTTGAAGACTATATGTTTGAGTTCCATTTTCTTATCCCTTAAGGTATCCTGATTAAAGCATTTAAGCCATTTACATTTAAAGTGATTATTGATAGATCCATGTGTGTGCCATTTTATTTTTTAATGATTTTTCTTTGTGTTTTTCTTGTCTTCTTTTTTAAATTTTAATCAACATATTTTATTGATTATGCTATTATAGTCATCCCATTTCTCTCCCCTTTACTCCCCTCTCGCCTATACCCCCCTCCCACCAGCATTCCCCAACCTCAGTTCATGTCCATGGGTCATACATATAAGTTCTTTGGCTTCTCCATTTCCCATACTATTCTTAACCTCCTTCTATTTTGTACCTAGTATTTATGCTTCTTATTCCCTATACCTTTTCTCTTATCCTCCCCACTCCATTTCCTCACTGATAACCCTCCATGTGATCTCTATTTCTCTAAATCTGTTCCTATTCTAGGTGTTTATTTAGTTTGTTTTTGTTTTTGTTTTTGTTTAGGTTTGGTTGTTGACAGTTGTGAGTTTGTTCTCATTTTATTGTTCATATTTTTTATCTTCATTTTCTCTTGATTCCTTGTTCTCTCTCTTCTCCTTCTGGTACCTCTATGATACAGATTTTGTTATGCTTCATGTTATCTCAAAATTCTCTTAAACTATCTTCCTTTTTTAAATTCTTTTTTTGCTGTTTTGATTTTTTTTCTACCTTGTCTTCTATATCACTGATTCAATCCTGTGCTTCGTCTAACCAACTGTTTATACTTTCTAGTTTATAATTTATTTCAGATATTGCATTTTAAAATTTCTGACTGGTTCTTTTTATAGTTTCTATCTCTTTTTTCATACTCTTAAGCATCTTTATAATTATTACTTTGAACTCTATTTCTAATAAATTGCTTACCTCCATTTTTTCAGCCTTTCTTCTGAAGAATTCTCTTGTTCTTTAATTCAAGGCCCGTTTCTTTGTATTCCCACTCTGGCTGCCTCTTTGTATTTGTTTCTATGTATTAGGTAGATTTGCAAAGACTTTGATACAGGCCTATGTCAGATGCTTTCTGTGACTGGCTCTGTGCAACCTGTTGGGAGCTATCAGCAATCCTTAACTAGTGGCTCTCTCTGCTGGACTAGGGTGCACGTTAAAGAACCAAACTATGCACCAAGGCTGGTCTTTACCATTCTGGGCCCAGGCGAAGATCAGCTAAAGTCTCAGAGTATCTGGAGATCCACCTCTGCCTGCAGGCTGTCTGTTAGGTTTAATCACTGAGTGTACCTCTGGCTGTACTCCTTAGCAGGGCCTAAACTCCAAAGGGTGGGATAGGACAGATTACTGTGTATGGGGCTATTGCTTCCCTGAGGCTGATGTTGCTTGAAGTGTAGTCCTCTGCCTGAAAAAGATGGTTTCTGTAGTATGAGGAATGACTGAGCACAGGGATCTTGGTAGCTGACCCTTCAGATTGCTCACCAGAGGTACCAACCCCAGTCTTTCCCCGTGTGCTTCTAGTCCACACTGCAATCCCTCCACTGGAATCTAGGGTAAGTGGCTGAAAACAAAATTTTGAGGGTTTGCCCTTTAAGAGGATGTCTACATCTCCAGCCATCTCTCTCTGGCAGACAGAAACCCCACTGCGTTTCACGGCTGGATGTCAGTTCTGGTGCTCCAGGCTGGGGATCCAGGCCTGGGATTTAGACCCCACACTTTTCAAGGGAATTCTTCCACCAGGCACCAGGAGGGATTGCAGCTGAATATGGAAGCTCAACATGCCCTCTTTCACCTCTGCACTTCCTACCGGTCAATGTGGTAGTGTGGTTTCTTCTCTAAGTCCTTGGTTATAAGACTTCTTTCCAGCTAGTCTTCAGCTAGTTATTCTGAATGATTTTGCTATAATTTAGTTGTAATTCTAGTTTGGTTCTGGAGGAGGTTAGTGTAGCTTTCACCTCTTTTTTCACCATCTTGGATCCAAAATAATAATTTTTAAGTACATAAAGTAATATAGATTTGGCTATGAATAAACTCAATTTTATTGAAATGCAGTTATCAAAGCATACATATTTGAGGTTACTATTGCTCTTATGTGCACTAAAAAGAAAATATATTTAAAAATTGGCAAATTGTTCCCTGGCTGATGTAGCTTAGTGGATTGAGCACAGACCTGTGAACCAAAGGGTCTCCAGTTCAATTCCCAGTCAGGGCACATGCCTGACTTGCAGGCCAGGTCCCCAGTAGGAGGTGCATAAGAGGCAACTACACATTGATGTTTCCCTCCCTCTTTTTCTCCTTCTCTTCCCCTTTCTCTACAAATAAGTAAATAAAATGTTTAAAAGTAAATAAAATATTGGCAAATTATGGAGACTATTGGTTATTTTGAGTTAGAATGATATAACGAGAAGTAGTCTTTCACTTACATACCCCTTTTCACATATTGATTAAGCAACAATTGAAGTTAAGGAATACTAGAAAACAAGAAGATGTAAGTGTATTTAATGTGTGGTTACTAAATAATAAAAAAGACCTGGATTGCTCATTGTTAGCCCAGCTATGTCATATGAGCCTTTACAGAGAAGACTGATCATGTAGGTAATTTTAAAGTAGAAATGAGAGTAAATGTTATTTTGAGGTAGCTACAACAAATGCAATGTAATATGAATGAATGTTTTTGGTATTTATCTTGGTAATAAGTTTGTAAGATTTCTGTTATCACTGTAGTTTGTTGCAGACATTCATATGAAGGGAAATGTAAAATTGCAGTTAGAATCTATTTAAAAAGAACAGTGTAATTTGCTTTCTGTTTTACATTTAAACTCTTCCTGAATTCTGGTCTAATTCTAGAGGCAAGATGCAGGACAATAGAATCTGGAAGTATCATCTACAAGAGTAGGGACTGCACATTTAGAAAATATTTTAAAAATAGAAAGTTAACAGAATTGTAAAGTTGGTGCTTTTAATAAATCAAATGACCATGCAGGCTTCCAAGGATGGATGGTACTTTGAATAACACCAAAGTGTCATTGCTATGTAATGTTATGTTAAACTGAGGCAGCATAAAATTAAAAGATGATGATTTAGAATCATAACTACATATTAAGATTTTAAAGAACATGATAAAATGCTTTGAATCTAGTTGGACCTTTACAAATTTGTTTCTTCTACTTGTACGTGTGTCATTTCTTCATCTAATTTCTCTGTTCAAGTCATCATTCCTCTTCTCTCTGTTTTCAAGTAATTTCAGAGCAAAGTTGTCTGTCATGCTTTCACCATCCTTTCAACTAACTGCAGTCACGACAGCATAGATGTTTCATGACCACGCACTTATTCTCTTTGCCCCAGTCTGATTCAGCAACCTGTTGCCTACCTACCTACACTAACAAAATAATCTTTTCATTTATTGTCCTGCTCTAATTAGACACTTAAATAATTAGAATTAATTCTAATGTTTCCCCATTTCAATCTAGCCTACATAAACTATAAGGTTGTTATTTACTATAACCTAACATAAACTAAAACCTTCCAATCCTGAAGCCAAATTTTTCCATTGTATGGTCCTAATTTATTGCTTCTAATCTCTTGAAGCACCATGTAATGCCCCAAACTGATGTTTTCTCTATTTTAATAATGTTCTATTCTTTCTTCAGTTAAAATCTTCCAGTATATTGATTCCACTGATTCAAAACAGTTCACTTATAATCACTTAAAAAATGACCAGGTAATATGAAATCCAACGATCTTGAATATCTTTGCATATATGTAGCAGTATGAAAATATATTTAATTTAATTAATTTTCAATTATCTAACCAAACTTAAATTTCACTTAAATCATTATACCTAATGATCAATTTCACAGATGACTAATGTTCCTGAGAAATCTACCTTTTAAAGATTTGAGATTTTAAAAAATCACTCTTTAGAAATATTTAAAATAATAAGTAAAATTTAAGTAGTTTTTACTACAATATCATATAAATTACACTCACATAGTTAGTGTTGTTCAAAGCAAATATTAATTGAAAAATGTACTCTCATCCAAATATATAATAATCTTGTCATTCTTATGATAGCTAAATAATTTGATAAATATTTTTAAAAATTAAGTTATCTTCGAGACATTTTGTACAAAAGGCCCCAAAGACTACATGAACAGGTATTAAAACATTAAAAGGTGTTGAATATAGGCAAAATGTTTTAGATATCCTCGTCAAACTAGTTAAACTAGGTATCCCATCAAGATAAATAATGGTTGAAAACATTGGTACAGGTGACCATTTTCTGTCATCTGGCTGTGGGTGATTGTACCACAAATAATTTATGGCCTATGATATCTTTGTTTCCTCTCTGAACATTCAAATCTTATTTCAACTTCTGATCAGGTGCATGTCTTCTATGCAGTGGTCCTTGATTTCACCAGACTTAAGTAATGACTTTTCCTTCCTTGACAGTCAATTTCACTTCAGACATTTGGTTAGTGAAAAAGTTTGTATGATATTTTCTGTAAAACAGAAGACATATTTTTCATTTTCACCAATACCTTTATTGATTTGGATATTTTGAGTATGTTTATCTCCAATGTGGTAAAATGTAGATTATTTTCAATTATAGTCCCAATTTGATTGCTATCAACTTCAATGGTTCTACTCAAAATAGAGCATCATCCAGAGAAATCTCTGGCATGAAACTTTGCAAACCACTTTGACATGTCACAGCACCTTCTCCCTATACTGCAAAAATATTTTTTTGCATCTCAGTTGTGTTTTTATCTTTCTTGAAATAATAAAGCATAATATGCCAAAAATGTTGCCTATTTTCTTCCATCTTAAGTATTAAAATGTATACACACAAATTCACCAATTTCAATGTTTTCTTTTAAATTCGTGCTGATATGACAGTTGTCACAACACAGTCTAACAAAATTGTTTCTAATGAAGGTAAAGACAGTTAAGTGTTACTAGAGCCATCTGAAGGGGGAAAAAGAACATTTTGGCCAACCCAATACTTTAGATACATAAGGGTATCAGATTAATCACATTAAATCAGTGAGTTATCTTCTATTTTAAGAAAATGTGATGTCTCTTAGTTTGTGAACCAAAATATTTTAATCTTCTATACTGTGTCTAATTTGAATCAAGCTTGCATTTGTGAACTTTAACTTTTATAACAGGTATAATTCTAAGATTTTAACTATTTCACTGGCCTTTAAATAAAGATTAATGTCCAATAAACAAGTTTCTGTAGCTAAAAATTACTAAAAGGGGAAAGCTATTTCTATTGCTAAATATGGTTAAAATAAAGGCAGCTAAGGAAAGGACACTTGGCTAATAGACGATTGATTTTAGTTTCACCATGACTGGAACAACCTCTAAACTTTCTGGGTGTCTCTTTAAAATGAGGATGCCAACTCAAATAACCTTTAAATTTCTTGTCAAATTTAACATTTTTTCAGGACCATCATGAGACCAAACTTATATCTATGACTACACCTGACACAATTTATGAGACTTAAATAAAATAAATAATTTTATTCAAGCCTTTACAAAAATTTCTCTTCTGCCCTTTCTTCACTGAGTGTCTTTCTGTCATTGTCATAAGAGGCCCTAATAAAAACACCTTTAATATGTTAGCAGCTTTCTGTATGAATTTTGAAAATCATTGCTTTTTGGTCAAATAATTTTTAATTGTTTCTTTCATTGACATTCTTAGTGTACCAAATTTAAAAACTATCTATGCACTTACACACACGTACATATACTATATTCTTATATACACATGTGTGTGCATATATACATATGTAAATATATTTATATATGTATGCACATCTATATATATTTGTTTTGAAATTTTTAAATGAAGTCATGGTTTTTCTTAGTTTATCCCCTCTCCTCCACTGAACAGTCACTGAAATTTGGCATCTGTAACTTGTTAATAATTGCAGGTCTCAGTTAGGTACATTGCTTCCAGGAGAGATTCTTGGCAAATCTGCCAGCAATACACATTACTAAGCTCTCAACTAAAACAACAATAGTCAGCACTTAATGAATTGATATCACATTTTATGCCTTTCCAGAAATCACTTGATGTTTCTTTGTTTGCTGGTGCTTTTAGAGATTTCCCTTGTTGATAATGTTTTTGTGTTTCTACCAAGCCTAATTTAGCTTTTAGTAGAGCCTTTGAATTTTTTATAATAAAGTCATTTACAGATGCCAGTAGATAAATTAGCACCACAAATGCAGCTAAATTACATAATCGCACCAATTGATTTTGTGTTATCCTTCAAGATGTATAGATACCTGGGAGCGTCTTTATCAAAGGAAGGCAGTGAAAGCCAAAGCCTTTCAAGTTCCAAAAAACATGGAAAAGCATATCAAGGGACTATAGAAAAAAAACAATTCTCCAAACAAAATTCCTACCTGTTTATAGATGCTTAACAGAGTGATATCACTTTGACATGGCATTTAAACACATGAAGGCTAACACACACACATACATATATATTCTTAAGAGAATTCCTAACCATATAAGATCCAACTAGAAATGACTGCCATAATCGATGATGACTTCTTTATGTCTTCATTGTCTTCATAAATAAAAATGAATCTATATTATGGGTACTTAAACTTGGGGTTTCTTCCCAAAAGATTTGTGCTTCTCAGTATAAATAGAATAATAAAGGACAAATGTGACCTCTATAGAATCTCCCCAAGTTTAGTTAAAATACACAGTGATTCTTCATTTTATTTCTTAACTCCAAACACTTGGACAACTGTACTATATGGTCTAAGATTGTAGCTGTGGAATGGTTTGGCTGGCCATTGAAAATATTCATATTTGAAATATTTTGAGAATAAAGAAAAATTACATTCATGGTCTCTGTTAAACAGAGAAAATCATATCATTAGTACATTTCCATATTGGCTTGCCTTTTGGGATTACCTGTACCAAATAATCATAAAATGCTTTTAAACATAGTTTATAGAGTGCTTTTAAGTCATAGAATCACTTTCTCTCAGCCTAAAATGAAACTGTTCATAAAATTAGCATCATTTATCCAGAAGAGAATAACACAGAAAGATGATGTAAGTGCAAATAAACTAAAAAATAAACTTTGTACTCTATACTTAAATATATAATTTTGCCATCAAATCCCTCTTAAAGTTAATTTAATTCCTTGCTAGTCTAGGAACAACATACATACGGACAAGATTAAAACATCAGGAGTCATGTCAACTTAGGTTTGATTTCTGGCTTTAATGTTTTCTTCCTAGCCTACCTTTCAGATTCTTAATTTTTCATCTGTGAGAAAGAATGTGATCAGAATAATGACATAATTTTTGAAGGAATTACAGCCACAAATGATTTAGCAGTGTTTGGAACAAATAAACACATATAAGTGGTGCCATTTCCTATGGCTCTATTCTTAATCAAACACAGCATATGTAGTTGACTCTGTGCTGTGCTCCTTGGGTCCGCTTCAGGATGGAAGGACTTATTCTCTCAGCTACTAGAAGTGTTTCTAGTTGACAATCTTCAACTTTCAGCCTTTGCCAAAGAAAGCCACCTCAACCATGGTCAAGCTCCATTCCCAGTAATAGCCTGCATTCAGTGATTGGTTGGTGAAAATTTATAAAGACTCAGTCATCTTACTCTAAATTCAACAACTTCGAAGGGTTTCTTCAGCTTCATTTTACAAGTGGAGTTGCCTGCGTCCTCACTCTAACTGTGGTGTAACTCATCTTCCCATATCCCATAGTGGCTTTCTTCCTTCTCCTTACATGTGCTCATCCCAAGGAGATTCCCTTCCCAAACTCCTGCAGTTAATTTCCATCAAAGTCAGCTATCCAAAGAATGTGAATCTTACATCTTGTTGCAAAGTACTTTTTATATTTTATATTATATTTCTTCTGGTAGAGTTTTCATGATATTTTTATAACTTCACTTTTAACCTTGCTATATTATTTTATTTAAGAAGTATCCCTTGCAACAGCATGTCATTAATTTTTGTTGTCTGCTTTCACCATCTTTGTTTATACATTAATTATTTAGCCATTGTTATTTAAAGTAATTACTAATGTATTTGGTTTGACAATTTTGCCTTTTTACTATTTTTTATTTGGTTCTGCCAAACTTTGTTTGTTTTTGTCATTTATTTGGGGGCACTAAGTATTATTTATTATTTAATTTTTTATTCTATGAACTTGGCATTAAATATTGTTTTCTTACTTTCACATTACTGACTCTTAATCAGTATAAATTAATCTTTTACTACATCCTATATGATGCATGACACTTAAAATACTTTTAATTCAGTCATTTCCCTCTTGCTTTTATAATCATTTTAATTCTATAGATTTTGACACCTCAAAGCCATTATTATTCTAGTTTTATAGAGTCATTTGTATTTATCCAATTATATGTTTTTCTCTTTGTTATTTATTCCTGATTGCATTTACATGTTCCCATCTGAAATAATATTTTGTCTGCTGAAGAATTCCACATTTGTTCTCTTCTCTTAATTTCTTCTCAATTTTTTAAATGTTTTAAGTCCTTTCTCAGCTGTTTTAAAATGTTATTTTTGTTGGGTATAGAATTAAAGATTGGCAGTTATTTTCTTTTTGTCCTTTAAAGTATCTATTTTATTATATTTTGGGCTTCTTCATTTTTGTTGAAGAGCCAGTCTATCTCTCTCTTTAACTCCTCACTACATTTAAAAATGCCTCATTATAATTTTCAGCAATTTTACAATAAATGTCTCAATGTAGTATTCTTTAAATTTCTCTTGACTGATACTCATACTCCTTTACTCCTTCCTAAATAGGTGCATTACATATGCTTTGAAAAAGTATTCACAAACTATCTTCTCAAATATTCATTTGTCCCCATGCACTTTTCTTCTTCAACTAGGAATCCAAGCATGTGTATGTGTGGCCCATTCTTTAGGGGCCATAGGTAGCTCACGGGCTTTCCTCTACTTTTGATCCTTCTTTATTTCTTCTCTGTTAGTCCTCCATAATTGTCATCTCTTAAAATAGGAATGGTATTTATCTTGAAACTCTTCTGTTACTTCCAATATCTAAATGCCCTGGGAGTCTGTTTGATAATGTGGAGTTTTTTCTGCCTAAATCTTGCACATCTGATTATTTTTTGTTGAAGAATGAATATTATAAGCTGTAGAGATAATTTAAGACTCTGTGTGTATTTTCTTTTTTCATAGTGATTTACTGTTGCCATTAGAGGGCAGGTAGTATAAAGGAAGATCACCTTAATCCATTTAAAATTCAGCTGATTTGAAAATCAGTTTTATTATTGTGCTAAGTATAGCCTATTGTTTTCCTAGAGTGTTGCCTTTATGGGACACAACTGTAAGCTTGGGCTGTTTGCTTATTCTCCACCTCCTTGATGGATCTTGAGCAATAATTGCTTGTTTCCTGCCTCCTTTACAATGCAAATTCTCTGCTCCACTTCTTTGCTTCTCAGCCTCTCAGCCACAGTGTGATAAATGCAAATGCTGTGAGAGAATAAGAGGCACAGACTGTCAGGTTTATTCACTAAATTCTGCTTCCAGCCAGGGTATCAATCCTTTGAATCCTGACTGTCTTGTTAGTTTTCCAGCTTCTTCAAAGAGATATTTTTCTGTTATTTTGTTTCCATATTTTATTAAAATTTTCTAGATGTTCCACGCAAGACAGATGGATTATACAAGCTGATCTACCATAGAGAAAACTTTAATATTTAATTCATTGTTTCTCCAGCACCTAGTAAAATGCTTGCTGTTTTAGTAGTTATGCAATCAATATTTGTTAAATGTCTTATGGTAAGAAATAGCATTTTGCTTTAAAATAAAGGTCAGTAATTCAGTTTTATTGTTGCTTAAGTATTAGGGATATAGTGGTCAGATAGATATAAGGCTGATAGAATAATCAGAGGCAACATTTTAAAGGGCTTTCCATGTGTTTAAACATTATTATGAAAGTAATGGACAATATTGATTTTCTTTCTTCTACATATTTCAGTGGAATCAATTATAGGTTCTTTGATCAACAAGCATTTATTTTGAACCCATGATGTACCATGCATTATGTCAAAGTAGAAGCTAGGACCGTACATATAACATTAGTTCCATCTTTAAGAATCATAGAGTTTATAAGATAATATAGGGAATAAGGAGTTGATTTGTTTACAAAGAAGCTCAAAAATTATGTGTTAGAATTCTTAAATGTGAGCAACAGAATGTGTCCTGGATGATATAAAATACTTGTCATATGTTAAAATAATCTTAAATAATTTACAGGTTCTCTGGAAATCCAGGGAACCAACTTTGCTAATTAGCAAGAATTATTTCCATATCATGCTACTTACCAGTCTGGTAAAGGCTGTAAAATCTTGCTTGTCCTCTTTCTTTCAAGGACACTGGTGACTATATTAGGGACTCACCCAGATGATCCATAATGATGTCCCATCTACAGGGAAAGGAGGTGGGGATGTAACAGGATACAGCCCAGAAGGGGGCCCCAAACAGGGATTTGGAATGGGGTCCAGAACTTAAGGTGTCCAGGAAATATTAGAAAGATATGTAGGATGTCCTCACCCCTCCCCCACCACAGGTGTGAGTTGGGGGAAGGGATGCATGGAGCTGGAACATGCAGAGCTGTTTTGTACAGCAACAGCTTTGCAGCTAACTTCTGGCATGGTCATTTAACATACCTATAACCTTTAACTGGTTGCATAAATATGTTAAATAGCTGTGGCCATGCTTTAAGCCAGGGGGATGGAAGTGACTTCCACCCAAGATGTAACTGGGGGACAGCGCCCCCAGGTTGCAGCACCTGTGTGAGAGCTTGGAGAAGATTGGCTCCATGACATGGGCCACACCTGCCCAGACTTACAATGGCAGCCCAGTAAACCTGGAATAATACAGGATGCTGGCAGGTGTAACTGATTATAGGAAGAGTCAGAAATGGGGATGCAGTGGAAGGTTGGCATGGGGATTTAAACCCAGACATGGCAGCGATTTGAGGGAGAAGCACTTGGCTTTGGCAGAGTGGGAATCCCTGACGCTTTGGTGAGAGTGAGGACCACATGGCATTGGAGTGCTCCCTTTGGGCACGTAGCTTAGGAAGCAGGAGAGACTTTGCCTGGAAGAAAAAGGGTGAGAAGACTCTTGCTGGTGGGCCATGAGAAGGTGCCACATGGCTTTGGATTAACTAGAGATTGTGGCGGCAACACAGCTGATGGTGATGGGAGCCTGAATCACGGACTTCTACTTCTTTTCCTGAGATAAGGTATCCCAGATTAGGGCAGAGGGAGAAGGAAGAACTGTGTGTGTCTGTGGGTATCTTAAAGGACTTTAATATTTTTTATTTTTCTTTTTTTATTTTAATTGTTGTTTAAGTACAGTTTTCTGTCTTTTACTCCGATCCCAGCCCACCCACCCAGCCCTCCCCACCTCCCTCCCATTTCTACCCCTCATAGTTTTTGTCCATGTGTCTTTTATACTTGTTCCTGTAAACCCTTCCCCTTTTCCCCTGAAATTCCCTCCCGTTTCCCCTCTGGACACTGTCAGCCTGTTCTCTATTCCAGTGTCTTTGGTTATATTTTGCTTGTTTGTTTGTCTTGTTGTACTATGGAAAACAGTATGGAATTTTCTCAGAAAACTAAAAATTGATCTGCCTTTTGACCTGGCAATTCCACTTCTAGGATTATATCCCAAGAACCCTGAAACACCCATCCAAAAGAACCTATGCACCCCAATGTTCATAGCAGCACAATTTATAATAGCCAAGTGCTGGAAGCACCCTAGGTGCCCATCAGTAAACAAATGGATCAAAAAACTATGGTACATTTACACAATGGAATTCTATGCAGCAGAAAGAACGAAGGAGCTCCTACCCTATGCAACAGCATGGATGGAACTGGAAAGCATTATGCTAAGTGAAATAAGCCAAGTGGTGAAAGACAAATACCATATGATCTCACCTTTAACAGGAACCTAAAAAAAAGGACTTTAATATTTTAATGAATACATTAGGTCACCATTTTAAGTCTGTATAACTTTAAATAAACATTTCCTTTCCTTTTCACAAATCTCTGGCATTGAGAGACATATTTCCTCTGGTGGTGGGCATAGCGAAACTAGTGGGGGGTCCTTTTGGTAATAGTATATGGTACCCCACCTTGGCCCTGTTCTGTAATAGGGAGATGTACAAGAGGGTATATGGGGAATAAATTACTATTACAATGGAAGAAGTTTGACTTGGAGTCATGAACACAAAATACAACATAAAGATGATGTATTATATAATTGTACACCTGAACCTTAGGTAATTTTATTAACCAATGTCACCCTAATAAATCCAATAAAAATAAAAAAGATGCATTAACCTAGATTCTCTCTCTACAT
>PVKM010001070.1:0-86396 GCA_004027735.1 Carollia perspicillata
CGGATTTATCCTCTTTTTTTTCAAAAATGTCCATAAAATGTCATTTTCCAAAGCCTTTTCCATGTTATCTATCTCTATTTCATGTCTTCTATTCTAGGTAACATCATCATCTTACACACGGAGAATTTTGAGCCCACGGGGACAACAGTATAAACTAGTTCAATAAAGGTAGAAGGTAGCCAGTCCCAAAAAGTTACAGAGGACAGATTGTCCAGCAGAAATCAATGCATGTCATTTACTGTTACCCAGGGGTTAAAATATTTCACTCAGTCCCGCCTGTGTGTTTTGCACTGCGCCATCACCGTGCTCACAACACAGTGAAGGAGCCATCTCAGAGGGAGGGGGCCTTCTTCTCCGCAGAGCACCCCTCCACCTGCACGCTGGGCCTCATCTCTCGCCATTCCTGACAGACCTCTATTTCTGTGGTCATCATCTCCACCACTTAGTTTCTCATCATGAATGTTTTCTTTTTTAGCTTTAGTTTCTTATCATGAACATTTTCCTTTTAGCTTTCATTTGTGCCCAGGTCTTTCTTTACTTAAGGTTCATATCTCATCAGTTTCTCTGCAGATATCTTCAAAGCAGAGGTCTCTGTAACCTCCACTTTAGTGCCCCCTCTCAGGCCTTTGGAATGAAGCAGAATCCTTTAATCATTCTGTAATTAATTGTATTCAGTAAACATGCTAGAAACTGTGTTTATTAGAGCTCTGTCTATTATAGTTTGTGGTATGTCACAGTGCCTCTAAAAGTAAGTGAAAAATACCGAAGCTTTTTCCTCGGAACAATCCTCTGATCAAATTGTAGAGTTCTTTCAGAAAAGTGTGGGCTCTGGGGCAGGCTGTGCATCACACGGCCCCAGGGAACCATATGTGAGGATGTGGATGCTGCTCCCTGCAGTTTCATAAAGTAGTGACCCTGCTCTCCTTTAGTCTCCTGGCTGTGTTATGTAAATTCTCCCTGTCATTCTCTGGTCCTTTCGGGGCTCTCTGTGATAGGTAATTGGTGTGCCTCCTCACCATCTACCCAACCCTTTCTCTGACATACAGTTGAATAACAAAGCATGGCATCTAGCACCCCCTTTTGGGGTCCCTGGCTCTAAAGTCCATGTAATATCACAGTGAATCTATGCACTTGTGTTCTGTGCGAGTTGACATTTTTCCATCCTCTTTCTGGTATCTACGCTCAACTCTTGTTCTTAGCTCTTTGGCCAGAATCTTCCCCATCCCTATTTCTTTTATTATTTGTGGTATCTAAGGAATGGCTTCATTACATTTGGAATATGCTTTCTGCACAGCTCAGCCTGCCCTGACTCCATAGTCATCACATCCTGCTTGCCTGTGAGAAACACTGAGAGAACTAGAGAAACGAGAAGCTAACCGCACCCCTCTGCCGAGCTGTGCTGCCGGAACCTGTCTCACAGGTGTCCACAAACATGCTAATCACAACTTTTGAAGTACTCTAGAGTTCTCCTTTTTTCCCATTTTCCTTACTGCTAATCTGCTCACATTGTGAGCTGTGCACATGAACTTACAGCACTCAGATTTTACTTGTGCTAGTCTGCTGTCCCCAACTAGTTTAGTGATCAACGTGGTATGGGCACAAAGGAAAGAGTCAATAATTTAACTGTCTTTTACAGTTTACTGAATATATTTTATTCTTAAAGTTAATAGTTAAATAGTTACAGTTAAGTTTTTTAATAGGAATAATTAAATTATTTTAAGTTATAGTACAGGAAAGTATACAATAACAATTTTAAATTCTCTCTTCTATTCTTGCAACTCTTAAATCCTACTTCCCTGAGGCAGCCACTTGAATAGGTGTGTTTGTGAGTGTGTGTGTGTGTCCGTTCTGGATCATGCCATACATAGTTTTTGCTACTAAGTTTTACACTCAACAGTATATTTTGGGAATCTTTTTTATGAAAACTCAAATTTATCTATTACTTTATTTTTATTACTTTACTTTTAATGGGTACATCACCATGTATTCATGGGTGTGTACAAACCATAATTCATTTAAACAATCACTGACTCCAAATATTTTTAGAAAAATCTGCTATAATAGTTCATATATGAAGATACAGAGAAGTAAATGGTTCAATAAACAATATAGCTCATCCTTAATGTTTTCACCATTGAGTAACAAGGATGTTTTCTAGATAAAAACCAAAATGGTAACAGAATTTTGGGTTCTAACATAATGCAGCAATACTGACTACACTTTGTGGCATATGTCCATAGGTTAACAAGAATGTCAAACCCAGGGTTTTCACATCACAGCTATCTGGGGAGTGCCAAAACTGTGTTCTTTGGGGTGTGGAGCTTCCTCAGTGTGTTACAGAACATCTGGGGCATTTCTGTCCTCTCGCTGTCGTGCACGACAGACCACAAAGTGCTGAGTGCCAGCTTGCACTTTGTAGTCATGAACACGTAGCTGTTATTCTGTTCTTGCTTAGTAGGTGTGACGCAAGAATGCCAGAAAAAAAAAAAACAAATAAACACAAATCAATGTATCCTAAATGAGAATTTTAAATAAAACCTTAGAAGAACGTAATGTTATAACGATCACTTAAGTGTTCAAGGTTAAATTACGTTTGAATATCATATGGAGGATCTGATGATACATAATATAATGAAATCCATGCATTAGTTTTATATATCTTTATGGTGAAATCCTCCAAAAGTTATTTCGCTATTAACAAATTGAAGCAGCCCCAAAATACAACCAATGGATATAAGCCAAAGAATACCAGGAATGATGAAAACTATCACCTTTTAAAACACAAAAATAGAGCCATCACTTTTTATGGGGTGGCACATTTTAGCAATGTGTCAGAAAAAGGATGTCTCATTAAAAATTCAAAAATAAAGCAGTGTAATCAATGCAATCTGAAGATGGAGAAAATTTTAATGTAACTTTAAAGTAGCTAAAAATAAATATAAGGTTCTTAGGAGTTTAAAACACTGTATTAGATAGTGACTGGAAATATCTTGGATAAATTAACAAGTAAGACAACTCTTAGTATTTAAGGAGTGAATAAAATTGAACAAAAGAAAATAAATCTAGAATTAATAAATGCAAGGCTTAAGTAATTAAATACTCCTGAATCCATCATGCTTTAAGAATACAAAAATACATTTAAATGTGACTAACATATATTTTTAATTTTAGTAATTTTCCTATAAGTACATATGTAAACAATTATATTAACTACTTCCTCCCTCTTGGAAGGTAAAGCTGTTCCTTTCAACCACCCTGCAACTATTTTCTGTGCCTATCTTGTATATAATTTGTTCTACAAAATTTAGCTCCTACCAGTTGTGTAATCACTCCCAAAGGCTCACATTAGCTCAGTTGCCCTTGATCCCAGGAGCTTTTTCAGATGTAGGCTGTAATCCACCAGCAAATTGAAGCAAGGGCTCTCTAAAGCTCTCGACAGAGTTTGATCTGGTGCTATGTTGTACAGTTCGAAGCTGTGAGATCTGTTACTCATTAGTCAAAAAATAACTTTCAGACACACTGTGTACATGTTTTCTTTACATTCGTCTCATGTCCTCCAGAATCTCTGACCTGTGAATGTAAACACATTCCTTTTCAAATTTATTTAAGGACTATGAAGGGGGATTCAAAAAACCTTAGAATTTATTTATAAAAAATTGTGTATTTATTCTTATATGTTTAAACATAAGGCACTTTCAAAGTACTCTCTATTTGATGCAATACACCTTCCAAGATGTTCTTTCCACTGCTCAAAACAGTTTTGAACTTGTTGATTTTCAGGCCTTTTAGTGCTCTGTTATTTTTTGTTTCATCTTTTCCCTATCAGCAAGTCCTTTCTCTTTGAGGACATTTTTCACCCCGGAAACAAATAAACAAACAAACAGTCGCACAGTGTGAGATAAGGTAAATCAGAAGGATGGAACAGGGGGGTTCTGCCATTTTTCATCATTAAGTGCTGAACGTTCAGCACAATTTGGGCAAGTAAATCACCCATTATGAAATGGGAAAATGTTTTGGTTTTTGATATTTTATTTATTTATTTTTAGAGAGAGGGGACAGGAAGGAGAAAGAGAGGGAGAGAAACATCAATGTGTGGTTGCCTCTCATGTGTCCCCTACTGGGGACCTGGCCTGCAACCCAGGCATGTGCCCTGACTGGAAATTGAACTGATGACCCTTTGCTTCACAGGCCTGTGCTCAATACACTGAGCTACACTAGCCAGTGCAAAATGGGCATATGTTTTGAAAGAGTGTTAAAAAAATCTCACTGAAGCCAAACACAGCCTCTCACAATACCACCATCTAGTACCCTGATACAGATGGGTTCCTAGAAAACTCACCTAGCAGGGGTACCCTGTATTAAAAGGGGCCTGCCCTTCCAAAAGATAATTTTAGTAGAATTTCCTTCTTTTTGTGATAAGGGTTGTCACTTTCTAACTTTCTGCTTTTTTGTACAAAAGCATCAAAACAAACTCAAGAAGTGATCCGAGCTATAATAGACATCGAGCACAAGTGAACACTTTTCTCCTCACATTTCTTCCACTGTTAGCAGAGACATATTAGAATCAAAACGCCATGTAAAAAGGTCATTGAGTTAGGCTCAACACTGGCTTGAAGTATGGGAAGACCAATGACAATATTAACCAGCCTGATGCTTCATTTGGGATAGTATTACTTTAAAGTCATGGAGGTTGGTTAATATTAGCAATTGTACCATGAACTAACTGAAGTCTAATGCTCATAATATACAAAAGATACAGCATCCAAGCAACATTGTACATAAGACAATGATGCCTCAGTCCCATTCAAAGTAGGTACCTTGGGACTTCACACAGTTCTCCCAATCATCATCAGTTGCCAATCATATTTTCCTGAATTTCACTGATAGTCTGAAATTTCTTCCCTTTCAAAGGTTATTTTAGTTTGGGGAAAAGCCAGAAGTTACATGGTGCCAAGTATGAGCTGTAGTGGGACTGAGTCACCTGGGTGATTTGATGTTTTGCCAAAAAAACTCTCCATAAGACATGATGCATGAGCGGGCGTGTTGTCAACATGAAGCTGCTAATCACCAGGTGTCCATAACTGAGGTCTTCTGGATCATTCAAATAATTTCCACAAAGGAATGTTCAAACTTAATGCAAAATTTGATGCAGATTCGATGATCTACTCACTCAGTCATTTTGAATACAACAGTCACACAGTACACATGCTCACTCAACAGTGTTTATGTCCCCACTGACTAGTCCAGTGAAGTCATCATGATTTACAAATGCATCTTCCAGTCCAGTCTCCTTGACTGCCAGGTTATGTCCATGTTGCACAAACAGTTCTTATTACATTAACAATGGTTGGACTTTTTCTGGACAGACCTTGTTTTCCTAAAATTAAGCCATACTTTATGATTATCAACATCGTGGTAAACATTACTGTTACAAATAATGATGACTTTACTCTCATCCTCCACATTCTATGAACTAAATAGAATCTTTCTTGAGATCTGAGATTATGGCAAATACCTAAATTCTGCTCTATAGTCAAAGTATGCAAAACTCTCTCTTGACTGCTGCAGCTCAGATGGCATCAGAAAAATTTTACCACCTAGCAAATAAGTTAGCCCTAAATCTTGAGTCAACTGTTAGATAGAAATCTATTTCTAATGAAAGCATTTCCAAATGCCTCCATTTTATTACTTTGTAGTGTCAAAGTTAGTAGCAAAACTTTTAGTAAGACATGCTCCCTGAACAAGTCATTTCCTGAAAAGATTTAATCAGCAGAAGCATCTTAGGTAGCCCTTTGTCAAGTCTTATTTTCCAAAGTGAGTTAGTGGTTATTTTTCCAAACCATTTAACCTCCTTCTTCCTTAGTTTCCCTATCTGCAAAATGAGAGATATAGCAGCACCAGTTCAGGGGAACTTAGTGGAAAACAGAGGATGGGAATTATGTAAACTGCTTTCCACAATTCTTGATACATAGTGACTACTCAATAAGAGTTAATTATTACAGTCTTCCAGTTTGAGTCAACTAAGTATCCATTGCAGGTGTACTGGGTACTGGAAGTACAAAAGAGACAAATAACTTCATCATAACACATATACAACCTATTAGGAAGGTACAATTCAAGAACAAAAAGAAATGTAACACATTTAGAAAACAAAAGATAACAAATAATTTCAAAAAATGTAATAGGAAAGCCCTGGCTGGTGTGGCTCAGTGGATTGAGTGCCAACCTGTGAACCAAAGGGTCACTGGTTCAATTCCCAATCAGGGCATACACCTGGGTCGTGGGCCAGGTCCCCAGTAAGGGACACACAAGAGGCAACCACACAGTGATATTTCTCTTCCTGTCTCCTTCCTTTCCTCTCTCTCTAAAAACAAATAAATAAAATCTTAAAAATTTATTTAAAAAATAGGTAACATCAGTGGTGAAGGAATGTGGATAAGAAAAAATAAAGAGGCCCCACAGAAACAGAGGTGTCATTTCTGGAACGTTACATAAGCTACAGCTATTTAAAATATGTATTTAGATCAGATTTATCCATTTACACACTTGAGCAATACAGTAAAAATCACTATAGGTTCTTGAAGAGGAAAATAACTTGTCAAAAATTATGTTTTAGAAAGGTTACGCCAGCAGCTGTAGGCTGCATGCTCGGGGTGGAAGAAACACTGGAAGCACCGAGTTGGCAGTTGAAGCTCTGAGAGCAAATGAACTCTCTCTGAGGGAGTTATTAGAGGGGGGTGGGAAAGCAGAGGGCAAGGCCAAACCCCACAAAAGTTCACAATTAGCTAGAGTCCGTGCAGGAGAGAGATACATAAAATACAGGAAGAAAATGAGAGGGAGGTATATAAAAAGGTCTGTTTTTTTGTGCACAAAGCAGTGAAGAGATGGAGAATATGAATTAAGAGGGTGGGGTGGGGAGTGGGGACAAATTTGGATTTTAAAGGAGTGGCTAAGGGTGGAAAGTAAAACACAAAAGGGTTGAGGCCATAATTTAGTAAGATTCTTACATTATCCTTTATCCACAAGAAGAACAGAAACAATCACGATAACATCTATATTTTAGAACAATGATTCTGGCCAACAGTGTAAAGGAAATATTGGAGGACACAGGAGATAGAAGGCAGGAAGACAATAGAGGGCTCACCTACAATACTCAGTGTGAGAGAAGTAGACAAAAGAATGAAGAGGAAAGCAGTTTAAGACCTCGGGATGCAGAACCAGTATGACCTAGTGGCCTGATAGCTTTCTGGCTTTTATTACCAACAAATGATCCAGTTTCGCAGAGGAGAAATTACAGACTATGTTTTGGAAATGCTAAGTGTGAAGGGCCTGTAAGACATGCTGTAGGTAGTTATGAACTTGTATCTGGAATTTGGAACAGCAGTAGCTGTTTGTGTATTGGACAGCAAAGCCTAGGGTGATTTGTGCATATGGATATTCCGAACATTTCTTGTTCTTGCTTCCCAAGTGAATTCTCCTCCTAATTACCTGCAAGACAACCTAATTAGACACACCTTAATTGTAATTGTTTTTTATATGATGGGTACATGCCCTCTATTGTATTTTAATTTGATTCAATTTCATTGAGAATAATTATTATTTTCTTGGCTATATAGAAAAGTAAATTCAGAACACTTTCAGTTAGCAATTTTCAAAAATACTAAAATCACTTAAAAAGTAAATTATTAATTTAGAATTAAGATTTTATAAAACAGAAATAATTGATATTTTGCAAAGCAAGATGACTAATAATATTAGGTACAAGATTAAAAACACATCTTTAAAAAATCATATTATTTGTATAAAGAGATCGATTTATTGGTCTGATATATATTTGATAGGAGTTTTAAAAATTAAACTGATATTTTTTTCTGGTCATATATCATATTTTTCAAATAATGATTCCTCAAGAGAAATAACACAATCTTTTGATCATGGACTGGGCAACATTCTACCCTCAATCAGTTAGTTGGACCCATGAGAATTAGTTAGCAATAATTTATGAAGGCTGAGTGATTTTCATACGACATACAAAAGGAGACATTATATTAACATCTTGGTCAAATAAACTTCTTTCCATGATTTAAGTGAAGACAGGACTTAATAAAACATACTTACATTTTGTTTCATGAACTTTACGACTGGGCATACATATTGAAAACATAATCTTTAACTTAGCTCAAACTCACATGTCAAGACTATGTGGAAGATTGGTATCTGCAACAAATTTTCCCCATCTCCTCTCTCCTGTTCATTTATATGAAATCTTTTGTTGTAAATGTTGTGAGTTTGACCGTCAGTTTTCCAAGCTAACAATTTTGTACTTATCTGGCAGGGACACATTTTTTGTCCACAGTCCCTTAAGCCCACACTGTCACCCTGCGCTATTGTTGCTTACCCACAATTCCAGAAGTGTCTTACACATTTGAAATAAGAAACCCTTCTCAGGAGAGAAAGCTTTTCATGGAAAACAGAAGGCTGAATTCTGACATGGAGACCACACACTTTAAAATGGTACTAAATGGACTAAAGTCATTCCCTTAACAACAGTGACGACGACAATAGAATTACTGGAACTTGCAATCTAGACATTCTTCCAGAGCACACTACTTAGATCTCAGTAGAATTTAATAAATATTCACCATTGTGCAGGACACTTATGATGTTGAGGTCATTTTAGAAATCTTTGGATTAATGGTGGTGAGTAATTTACCCAAAGTATGAAAAACACAAATGTATTTTTCAATGTGGGGGAGATGACACTAGGGAAATGTGAGATGTCATGTCCTGTGGTCTTTACATAAAAAGCATGTGTTCTAAAAATAGTATGATCCATTCCTTTATGTTAAGACTGCAATTTTAAATTATTTGAAGGATTTAAAGAAAAAAACAAATTCCAACGCACCTCAGAAGACATGCAAATGTTGAAAACTAGTTATCACAGCACTAAGGTGAGGGCCACAGCCACCTAGGATGCTAATGTTAAATCTGAAGTGACAGTTTTTCTTTATTCTTATTCAACTATTTACAGGGCTCTAAGGTCTTGCTCACTCAGGGCATCTGTCTTTTTAAATCCAGCTTAAAAAAGCAGAAGCACACATATAGTTGCATGCACAAACCAAATGTACCTTGATGATGGAGTTACACCTTGCCCACAGTAAAGTACACAAATCATGTGTGTGCAGCTCCATGTTTACGGAAATGTGTTACACACCTAGGACTCAGATCCAACTCCCCGGGACCCTATGAACGGGCAAGGTCAAAAGGTCCTGTCCTCTACAGCCTCACTCAGCTCCTATAAAGCTAGGCCCCTGGCTTCTTTTGTGGAGACAATCCATGTCACGTTTGGTCTTCCTCTTTTTCTGCCACCTTGTGTTTTTTCCCACATTACTTTCTTTTCTAAAGAACTCTGCCTTCTCATCATGTGCCAAAGTAGGACAGATTCAGTTTTGCCATTTTTGCCTCCAGCAAAGTTTCAGGCTTCGTGTGATGCAGGACACACTCATTTGTCACACTGGTGGTCCAGGGTATGCATAGAGCTCTGCTCCAACAACACATTTCAAGTGAGCTGTTTTTCTTTCTGTCATCTTTCTTCAGTGTCCAACATTCACATACATACATGCTAATTGGGAATATACGGCTATGGATGATCTTAGCCTTGGTCTCTAATGACACATCTTTGATCTTCCTGATCTCTCCTAACTCTTCCAACACAGTTCTGCCGAGTCTCAGTCTTCCCTTGATTTCTTGGCTACAGTCTCTGTTTGAATTGATGACTGAAGTAAGCAAAATCTTTAACTATTTCAATGTTTCTATTGTCTATGTTGAGGCTGTTTATTTCTTTCGTAGTCATGATTTTTGTCATTTTGATGTTCAAATGTAGTCTTGCTTTGGCACTTTCTTTTCTGATTTTCATCAGAAGTTTTCAAATCATTGCTATTTTCTACCATTGAGATCATGTTACCTCCATATCATAAGTTAACTGATCTTTCTTCCACTGGTTTTTACTCCTCTTTCCTTTGAACCTTGCCTCATTTTTTTGTTTTTGTTTTGTTTTTCTTTGTATAACATGTTCTGTCTACAGATTAAATAAATAGGGAGGTAAAATGTACCCTTGTCTTGTCTGACACCTTTGACACCTTAAATGTAAACTCTTCTCTCCTTCCATATTCCATCTTGACAGTGGCTTCCTGTCCACAATATAGGCTACGCTTCAAGATAATCGAGTGCTGAAGCACGCCCGTTTCTCTCAGAGCGCCCTGCAGCTATTCACGATCCACACAGTCAAAGACTATACTGTAGTCTATAAAACATAGACTAATCTCAAGTGCCTCTCCTTATCTAAATACGCTTGCAGAGGTAGGCTCCCTCCTAACCTCCCAGGTAAAAATGTGTCATTCCCACATCCCAGCACATCCCCTTGTGCTCTTATCCAGTCAACAATCAGTCCAAGGTTACATATCTCTATAACCACCATCATCATAAATTACTTTTGCTGGTTCCTGGGTTTCACATAAATAGAATGCATTCATTTGAAGCTGGTTTCTTTCACACAATCCTATACCTGTGAGATACATCCATATTGTTTGTTACCTGAAGTAGCTTCTCTTCATTGCTGTGGAGTATTCCTAGAATGAATATAATACCAATTTGTTGATCCTTTCTACTGTTGGTGGACATATGAGTTTTTTCCTATTTTTTTAAATTCATAAATGATACCACTATAAAATTCTTCTTCAAGCCATATATTTTGAATTGCTTGGTCTTAGATTATATTTAATTAGTTAGTTAACATGCATTAGCTTCAGTAGATGATGACAAAGAGCTTCTAAGTGGTGGTACCGATGTGCCCTCCCACCATTCAGCGTACTATCTGTTGAACCTTAACACTTGCTAGGATAGATCTCTCTTGTTATTAGGTTATACTTTTCATCAGTTGGATGAAATAATTCATTGAAGTGCTTTCTTTTAAAGTTAAGGTGGCTCTTTCCTCAACAAATGCATTATTTAAATATAAATAACAATTCCAGCATATAGAATAAGAAGAAAATCCGTAAGTTAACACTTATCAAATATAATATTGAAATACCTTAAATATATTTTGAAAGGAAAACATAATTTTTTAAAGGTTTTATTTATTTATTTTTAGGGAGAGAGGAAGGGAGGGAGGAAGAGAGGGAGGTAAATATCAATATGTGATTGCCTCTCACATGGCCCCCACTGGGCACCTGGCCTGCAACCCAGGCATGTGCCCTGACTGGGAATCGAACTGGTGACCCTTTGGTTAGCAGCCCATGCTCAATCCACTGAGCTACACCAGCCAGGGTGAAAACATAATTTTTAACAAGCCTCAAATGTTTCCAGTGGCATTCTGCTCCTGCCATAAAATTATATGAATTAACTGATAGTAAAGTTCTGTTTTTTTGTTCTTTTGTTTTGTTTTATGACAGGGCCCACAATATGGAAAATGCACATATACATCTAAATGTATAACCACAGTTAAATAAGGGAGAATTAGAATTTCCTTTTACTAAATTAAATATAGCAATATCAACTAGCTCTCTTGGCACTGCCAGTCATGTTAAAAGCTGAAACATACCAATTTAGACCCAAAATGTATCTCTGCAGCTCCACTTTATATTAAAGAGAAAAATAACCTAAATCTCTCTACTGTTATAGGTGCAGAGAGTTAGTTTTATACATGTTACTCTCTAACTTTTATGGCAGCTAGTGATTTAACAATATTTCAATACAGTAAGAGACCACAGCTTTGCTAAGAATCTGGGTGCACACCACAAAGTCAGACCCAGTTCCAAAATAAAGAGCAGGTGCAAGCCTGCAATCATGGAAAACATGGGCAGAATCCTGTAGCTACCATGTCTTCATGATATCAACCTTAGGCAAGTGAGAAGTAGCATAATACACTACTGTAAAATATGACTGCAGGAATTCAGGACAGGCTACTCCAAAACATGCCACTTTGTTATATTGATTATTTTGAGCAGTTAAGAACTTGAAAACCAACAAATGCTGGGACAAGCTTTCTCTGAACTCCACTTAGCTGTCTAAAGACAGATCCTACAAAAGAAACCTAACTGTCATTAATTCCCTTCCAGGGAGTTTCATGACCCAGGGAGGACTGACTCCTGTAACAAGAGAGGAGACTAGAAGCTGACACCATGTCCAAACTGTCACAAACGATCACACCTCTTATCTAGTCTTCTAAGGAAATATTCATCGATTCTAAAAATCATTCCCTCTCCCCTACGGGGCATATATCCTACCCAACTCCTTTTCTGTTATGATTATATTTAAGCCTGAATTCTAAAACAGCCTGTTTATCCCCCCGACACCACCCCCCTCTGTGTATCTCCCGTGTATACATGAGGTATGCATATTAGTAAATGTCTGTTGGCTTTTCTCTTGCTAATCTGTCTTATTACAGGGGTCTCAACCAAGACCTCAGAAGGTAAAGGAATATTATTTTTCTTTCCCTACACTAGCCATTTATCCTTTCTGATATTCCATTTTCCTTTTTTTTTCCTTCAAGGTATATGTCATATCTACCTAAAAGGATATTTTATGCATTAAGTAGATGGTGATCCCAAGGGGACAGGTAGACTTCCTGGTACATTTCAATAGTTCTCAAATTATACACTTTAGTCATATGGAAAACGTTAAAAATTCCTAATGCCCCAGCCACACATCGGACCAATTAAATCATAATCTCAGGGGGTATGACCTAGACAATTGTATTTTTCAAAGTCCTGGGTAATTCCAAATTTGTAACTGAACTGTAGGTACGTACAAAAAGGAGGTATATTCTAAAGGCATAATAACACAGGGCAGGTGCCATTTAGGGGGGTCCAGTAATTGAGAAAGGAGTGGAAGATCACAATGGGAACCAGCAGGAGTCTGCATTAGGACAGAGCAATCTGAGATGCACAGATCACGGGGGAGACTGGAGGGCAGCGCCTTCAATGACAAATCGCTACCATTCTAACTGCGACTCGCTCTGCTAGGTCTGCACAGTGTCAGAGAAATATCTGCTTTATCTTTACGCCCAATTTGCTTTACTCCTTTTCCTTTTTAAGTTAGCATTTGACTGTTACATAATAAATGCGTGCAAAGGAAAGTCTATTTTAGGCGAAGGAGAGAATTTTTTATTTATACAGATGTATAGAAATATAAGTTAAAAGGCTTCTTCGATTTCATAAATTTCACCATGTTAAAATCACTGGGCTAATTTACCTTTACAGGAAAGAACATAATCAATCTTCCTTCCAAAACACTTTGAAGATAAAATGTCAGCATTTAATCTTTTCCACATTATATCTCCTGTTCTATAATGTGAAATATTTAAAACCTATACAATATATATTTTCTATAATGTCCCAAATAAGATATTATAGAATATATATTTTTGAGAAGTCTTCAAGATATACTTTAAAATCTACTTCTGATTTATTATGTATGCTTATTCATTTTAAAATGAATAAGTCTCAAGAATCTAAGAAATCTCAAGAAAATTATTATGCTAGCCCCATTATTTCAAGTACAAACAATATAATTGAAAGTGTAAATATTTTTTATTTTTATTCATTTTATTATAGTTGTAAAATCTGACTAGTGAGGAGTGTGATGTGATGTTCCCAAATGTTCACAATACATAAATGCTTTTCTATTGTGGTGTTTCATTTTACTTACCTTGGTTTAATAGAATTCATGGCCAAGACTACAAAGATAAAAGGTGAACTGATCCCTTTCCATTGAACTTGATCACCTACTACTAACGACCCAACTGAAAATGCTCATTATGTTTCTCAATGATTGAAATAATAGCCTGGACTCAACTCTGCATATTACTGCTTAGCTTATATGTACACGATTTGAAATTCTGTAATCACACCTTGAAGTGATTTGAGTTTTTTGTTTTGTTTTGCTTTGTTTTTTTACTAAATCCCTTCACCTTTTCTACCCAGGCCCTCATCCAAAGCTTTTGAGGTCTTAAGACCTTCTGAGGTCTTAATTGAGACCCTATCAAAGAAAGAAATTCTATTCTAGTTTGCTAGAAGTTTTGTCACAAGTGATTATTGAATATTATTATTGAATTATTTAAGTACTTTTTCTTTTTAACATGCTAATAAGGTGAACATATTTTAAATGCGATTTAGAGATTATATTCTTTGGATAAATTCAGTCTGGTTATGATGTCTTATCCTTTTTTCCACATTACATTACTTTTTGCTAAACATTTTATTTAGAAGTTTTTAACTTATTTTTATGAGTGTGACTGACCTGTAATTTTTCCTCTCCATCTGTTCCTGCCAGGTTTGGGCATCAAAACTATAAAAACTTCATAAAATAAGATGAAACATTTTCTCTCTGTTTCTTTTTTAGGATGATTTCTCTAAAGGCTATATATTTCCCTCTATTTTAAACAGCTTGAGGTCTATTCAGGTTTGCTATTTCTTTTTCAGTGGATTTTGACAAATGCATTTTTTCTAGGAATTTGTTCATTTTGTTTCTCTAAATATCTTTTTATTCTCTGTAGTATCTGCAACTATATCTCCCTTCTAGATATTGTTTTTAGGGCCTTGCCTCTTTTAGTTTGATGAATCTTGAAACAGGTCTTATCAACTTATTTTAGAAATTTCAAAAAAGCAAACAAATATTTGACTTTTTGATTGTTTTGTATATTTCATAAATTTCATAAATTTGCACCCTTATCTTTACTATTTCCTAAATTCAAAGTTGTTTATATTTATTCTTTTTAACTCTAACTTCTTAAATATTATGCTTATATAATTTTCACATTTTCCTTCTTCTACAATGGCTACACATTTTCCCCCAATATTGCTTTTATGCATCTCCCAAAAGGACACACAATATTTTTTTATTTTTATGCATTTCAAAGTATTTTATCTTTGTCACTATTCTTTAACTCATACAACTTTTTTTAATGTGCTTTATAAAAATTTCCAAACACATAGAGTTTTCTAGTTATCTCATATTGTTGGCACTTACCAAAGGTATGTTCTGAGGATATAATCTCGTAACGTCAATTTTCTGAAATATGTGAGACTTGCTTTATAACCTAGAATGCTGACAATTTTGGATAATGTTTTTGTGTTCTTGACATTAACAGGTATTCTCCATTTGTTGGCTGAAGCACACTATATGGATCCTTTGATATCTCCAATACTCTTTACTGGTATTTTTTGATTGGCTTGTTCTATCAATTATTGGATTATAAAAGTTTAAAATCTTCCTGGACAGTGAATTTGTCAATGTATCCTTGTTTAATTTTACCTTTACATACTTGATCTCTTGTTAATTGATAACAAGATTTAAACATTTTGTCAACTCGTGATATCTCTCAATCTCTAGTAATACATTTTTCCTTTAAGTCTATTTGATCTAATTAAAAATTTGTTTCATTTGGTTTTTGTCTTCTTTATATTTTTTCATTTTTTTACTTATAACATGTCTGTCTTTTTATACTTTGGATGTATCTCCTGTTAGTACTGCATTTCATTTTTTCATTTAACGATCCTTGTCTTTGTACTTGAGAGTCCACTGAAATTCACTGAGGTCACTGACATGTTTGGACTCAGTTCTCCCATTTCACCTTCGGCGTTCACGTGTACTGCTTTTGCTGAGTGATTTTTTTTCATCTCTTTGTATTGACGAAGACTCTCCCCACCATCACCCTCAGTCCATTCACTTTTATTTAGTATATGTATTTTTTCTTTTAAATTGTTACTGTTCAGTTGTTGCTTTAGTTTAGTTGACTAGAAATTTGAAAATCCTTATTTTCCCCAATGTGTTAGGTAATCAGCATCTTTTTCTTTTACCAGAATAATACAATATCTTTAAATCTTTATGGTAATCCACTTCACAAGCAATCACTTTCCAAGGCTTTGCTTACAACTTGATTTTTCTAACCCAAAAGACATTGCATATTTTTTATGACTTTTATACAATCAACATCTAATCAGATGTTCCTCTATGTTTGCTTACCTATTTATTTGATCACTGTTTCTTTGTGCAAACTGTCCTAACATAATAAGTATATTCCTTCTTCTGAAGTACAAAATTTAGAAGTTCTTCTAGTGTATATTTGGTGGTGTTAAATTCTTTCAGTTTTTATTTTTCTAAAAGTATCTTTCCTTCACCTGAATTTTTAAACAGTAAGTTTACAGGATATAATTATAGGTTGGAAGAACTTTTTTTAAAGATTTTATTTATTTATCTTTAGAGGGGAAGGGAAGGAGAGAGGGAAAGAAATATCAATGTATGGTTGCCTCTCGTGCATCCCCTGCTGGGAACTGGCCTGCAACCCAGGCATGTGCCCTGACTGGGAATCCAAAGGCGGTTGTCTGGTTCTCAGGCCCGCGCTCACTCCACTGAGCTACACCAGCCAGGGCAAGATTGGAAGAACTTTTAACTCTTAGAAAATGTAATTCATTGTCTTCTGATTTTAGTTGTCACCATAAAAATTTATAAATAAATCTAATCTTGATTTTGTTGTTGTTGTTCCTCTGCATCTTCTCTCTGGTTACCTATCAGACCTCTTTGTCTGTAGCATTTTGTAGTTTTGCTATGCTGTATTTAAATGTGGATGTCCACCTCCTTCTTCTCCTTCCTCTTTGCTTTTGATTCCTGTGTGTCTGAAATGATTCATAATTTATGTTTCACCTTCTTAATTCTTTTCTGCTTTTATCTCAGTTACTCTCTGTTGTGCAATCTAGATCATTTCTTTGATGTATACAAGGTTTGTCCAGAAAAAGTCCAACCATTGTTACTATAATGAGTATGGTTTGCAAGACATCGATGCAAAGGGGCAGCCAAGGAGAGGGGACTGGAATGTGCATGCATGAACAGTGATAACTTCACCGTACTCGTAAGTGCGGGCAATAAATACCACTGAGTGAGCATGCATACTATATTTGAAGTGACTGAACAAACACAGCAACAAATCTGCATCAAATTTTGCATGAGGCTTGAATATTCCCTTTTGGAAAGATGATTCAGAAGGTCATAGCTATGGGTAAAAGGTAAATGGCACCTTCATCACGACAATGCACCTGCTCATGCATCACATATCATGCAGAGATTTTTGGCGTAACATCAAATCACCCATGTGACTCAGCCTTGTTACAGTTCAGATTTGGCACCCTGTGACCTCTGCCTTTTTCCCAAACTAAAATCATCTTTGCAAGGAATGAGATTTCAGACTGCCAATGAGATTCAGGAAAATATGATGGGGCTGCTGATGGCAATTGGGAAACCCGTGTGAGGTCCCAAGGTGACTACTCTGAAAGGGACTGAGACATAACTGTCCTTTATACAGTGTTTTTTGTATCTTGTATCTTCTTCAATAAATGTCTCTATTTTTCATATTACATGGCTGGACACCTACTGGACAGACCTAGTATACCCGCCTGTTCCTCAAATATCTTTTCATTTGTGTCTACTCAAGTTTTTTGGTTTAATAAATCCATTTGTTACACAGAATTTCAGTGACTGTGTTTTTCATTTCCTTAAATTTAGTTTAATTCTCTTTCAAACATAACTGGCCAATTTTTATAGTCACTTGTCACAGTTTATAGTCACGTATAGTCATATACTTTTATAGTCATTTAACATATAGCCTTTGACATACTTTCAACTCCATCTTTTTTTTAATATTTTATTTATTTATCTTTACAGGGGAAGGGAAGGAGAGAGAGAGAAATGTCAATGTATGGTTGCCTCTTGTGCATTCCCTGCTGGGAACTGGCCTGCAACCCAGGCATGTGCCCTGACTGGGAATCGAACCGAGATCCTTTGGTTCACAGGCCTGTGTTCAATCCACTGAGCTACACCAGCCAGGGCTCAACTCCATCTTTTTTAATTATTTAAAGAGATTAAAGGTCTTTATATTCCTCATACAATAATTTTATTATGTATAATCTTTGCAAACTTGATTTTATACTTTTTAAATTATTTTCATAGTGATATATTTATGTTTGGTTTTTAATTCATGTTCTTTGGAACTGTTTCTATGAGAACACTTAGCTTTTTGTACTTAATATATCTTTTTCTGACAGAGAGGTTTTGTACCTGGTTCATTTTCACACTGAAGACACCAATTCTTCCCAAGACCACTTTATACTAAAGTTGAGGTCTCGAGGTTTGGGAGCCACACAGGTCAGTGTGAATGACGGTTCTAAAGCCCAGTGAGGGGGGAGGGGCCTGTAATCAGGGTTTCTCAAGGAGAGACTTTGTTTTTACTATTTTAACTCTTTCCACTGACTGGCAAGATTAATTAAGCAGGTTTCTTTCTATTGAGAGTGTAGCCCTAATTTATCTCAGTGTTTAATGGGGATGGGTGGTGGAAGTCTGCAAGCACATACGAGCACTCCACGAAAGCATGGACATAGTCCATAACTATTTGCTCAATTAACAAAAGAATACTTTTCCAGGAGAATTTATTTCCAGTATAAATTACCAATTCAGTAATGTTTATTAATATTTTTTAGAAGTAAAATTTCCTTTTGCTTCATTACAGTGAGAAAGGAGCCCACGACGAACAATGTTTTTAAAAGATGGATAACATGGAACATTTTCCCAAACACATTTGTAGAAGCATGTTATGTGTAATTAAACATTGCAGCCTTTCTCAGTAATCCTCTGCTATAGAATTAGAAGTTCTATAAATAGAACTTGCTTCTTAAAGCTGTGTCTTAAAATGGAATCAGTGCAAGCACATAAGACTTTGTGAACATTTCTGCCGTGGGGATATTTGCTATACAGAAAACCCTTCCCAGCACTACCACCTACCTCTCCTCCTCCTCTCTGCTGCAACTTTCTCTAGAAAGATGTGGTTATTACCACAATGGAATGAGCTTTAATGCCCTTAAGGGAATACACTTTCATATATTCATATTGAATGGTGTAATTCATCTAAAAACAAATGCTTTAGGTGATTTTCGATCTCTGAAACTTGAATCGCATATTTCTAAAATGGATAGATGATTCCTATATGCCTATTCTCCTTATGTATATTATAAATGGCTCTACAGAAATACAAGGTTCACCCCACTATCTCCTTATCATACCTCTGCTTTTGTGCAGAAAATGGTGAATTTCTTCTGCTCGAAGAACACCAGAATTTAGCTGAAAATGCCTCATATCATTTTATCAGTAAAAGAAATGCAATACCCTGAATGAAGTTAAATTCAAGTAACTGTCAGCAGTTCATATTATCTTTAACTGCATCTGTAAGATCATTTCAGTTGGGAAAAGGAGAAGAGGCTGATACTTGTATAGTTTCCTACAAATACTTAAAATTTTCTTCAGGGAGCCTCCCACTTTGATGTCTGCCCCTTCAGAGAGAGATCACTTTCTGAAAGAACTGCAGAACGCTCGGTCATGCTAGTGCTACGAAGCAGTCAGCACTGAATTTCTCAGCACTTAGGAAACTTCACCATATGCATACTAAATGATTTTATGCTAAGTATCCCTCTTTTGTGCACTTCTTTCTTACAATAAATTCAAAACAGCATATCTGCTTTGAGAATCAAAAAAATGCTATTAAATGTCTTTTTCCTTGATAATAAGAAGGAAAGCCATGATAAGGAAAACAACCATTAGTTTTTCTCTTCCATGATCAGTGCACCTTGTTGCAAAGCTGAAACACTGTGCATACCAGCTGAATGTTATCAACATCGTATACAAGGAAAACAACAAGAGTGAAGTAAACAGTGAATACATTCCATTAAATGAATAGTGATGTTTTCCTGTAATACTGAGATTTCTCCTGAATATTCAAGATAAGCACGCTAACTCTACTTCCTGATGTCATGAATGTAAGACATGTTTTTTAGCTGTCGTATTATGAAGAATGCATCTCTCCCTGCTACATGGCGCTCACTATGAATGGCTCCCAGAGTTGTGTTTCTGACTGCGTTCAATGACACTGTGCCACATTATTAATTTATGCAAGTTTCTTAGAAGTCAGCAGAAAGATTATACCACCTGTTGTGTATACTGCGTGTCTCTATTTCTGTATGTGATATCCCATTGCTACTTCAAAATTCATAAATTATTATGGCTATTATTTTGCTTCTTGATGCCACTGTATAAATTATTTATTAATTTCTTCCAGTAATCACCCACTTAACAGCATTTTAAAAAAATAATGGCAGAAATAATTTTTAAAATAAAAAGTATAGTAATTAACTTACAACAATTAGAATTTTCCAAGGCATTTTCACATATACTATTTATAATAATATTGTAAAAAAGAACAGAGATCTATTATTGCCTTGGTACAAAAGAAAAAACTGAGACTTAGAATTATCAGATGTCTTTTCCGAAATCACATAGTTTTTAATTTTATACATATTGCTTATAGATTTTTAGAAGAAATTCCACTTTAGAGAGTGCAAACTTACCAGCAGTTTAATTTCCAAATATCAAATTAAAATATCTAAACATCTAAATACCTAGATATCTAGTTACTTAAAAGCGTTTATTAGAAAGTGAGTACAAAATGTTCCAGGACCATATTTTACAGAAGATTAAGTTCTAATATTAACTTGCAAATAACTAGGTCATCCCAAACAGATATGAAATATAAGTAAATATGATGAGCACAAAGCCTAAGATTCCTAGAAAACTACCAGTTTCTCCTGGAGTAATGAACTGTTTTTCCTTTCAATGCAAAGAGAAAATATTTAGTTCTAAAACTAGCTGTAATGCTTGAAAGTGAGAAATATAGAAGAACACATTTTGCTCTTATTTATGTGACAATAAACAAGCAAGAGTAAGACAGGTCACAGGTACAGGAAGGCTGCAGTGCTCACTACCCTGAATTGCCAATTAGGTTTAAGTGCTCAAATAAGTTATAGAACAAAGCCTTAAGCTGGTTAAATGCAATGTTTAAACTAGTACAATCTTTTCTTTAGGGTCAAAAAACTATTAAAACAAAAATTGAATCATTAGTCCATACAATTGGTATGATAGATGTAGTATATTTATAGGTCTCAAGTTTATCCTCAACAGTTCATTTTTAAATAAAGACATGTATTTTATATGTTGTCATGTCTACTCCTTACAGGACAAACTGAAAAGGACACATTTTTAAAATAGTATCCTTTGTAATAGGATGCTTCCTCACACTCAACTATCTTTCTTTATTTATGTTTAATGAACAAAGTCAATAAAATATCATTTATAGATGAAGATATAGACTTATAAAAATGTGGTCAACATTTATAATAGATAGATCAATTATCAATACAATACCCTAGTTGTTTTTATTTAATTTATAATCCAGCCTCTCAGTTCTGCTTATCTTTTAGGTAGATAAGGCTGTGGTGGACCCTCCCTCAGGGCTCGGTGCAGGCCTGTGCACTCAGCTCTGGTTGCTGGGGAGCGGGGCTGCCTACAGTTAAAACTGACACGGCACATTTGGTTCTAGGCTCCTAGCATATTGTAAAGCAAAGAAAAATGGATCAGGAAGGGGTGGGTATTCCGGTCCTTACCACAACTACTCTATTGTTTTATTTTATTTTGTTTCCTCACTGATATTTATCGCCAAAAGATCTTCTATAAGAAGAGTTAAATAAATGTTTCTCCATATACCATTTTTCTTTAAAAGCAGGATCCACCTGGGTACAGAGGTTATTCATTTATATGTATTTTAAATCCTCCCCCTGCACATATTCAGGCCTGGAACAATACATTTTCAGTCAATACTAATAAATAAAGAAGTAAACTTATATGAGCTCAAAGAAGTATTGAATTATTCACCTCTAGAGTTTGGTGCAAATTGTCAAATATGTGATAAGGCTGGATACATGCTCCCATTAGAAAACTCAGCGAACACCATTCCAGCCAGTCTGTGAGGGGATATTGTCTGACTGACAGCAGAGGCAATCTAATAGCAGAGTCATTCCAGGAAAATAAAGTGAACAGAGTACTGCGATAATTGATTTCCTAACTCAGGTTAAAGTCGAAAGCCATTATTGAGTTCAAGACAAAGTGCTGATTATAGAATTTTTGTTTTCAGTGCAAGATTTCACAAGCTCGAGTGACGGTTTCCCTTACTGGAGTTAACAGGACCCTCTGCTTGAGAAGAGGGTCAAGGGGCAGTATTGCTATAAAAGCAATACTTTTGTCATTGCAATGGTGTTTGTCATTGGTTCATCACAATTTCTATGACAGAAGTACAGCTTCAATAAGTAAATCCATAGTTTCTCAAAGGGCTGTGATGAACACAGAGCTTCTATGATAAAGATCAACTTGAAACTCCCATCATCACATTGCAGAATGGGGTGAACTTGACAGTGTATGTTTTTCTTCTTGCATTGAGAAGAAAAATAATCAGGCTATTTTAGATGTCTTTCTGCACATTTGTAAATAGATGATATATTATTAGGTAGGTAGGTGATAGATATAACTAGATAGGTAGGTCGATACATACATGCATGCATATATATGCACATATATATGTATATATATATATATACATACACATAGACAGACACAGATGTAGATGAAAAGAAGAAAAATTGAGAAGTATAGAGAGAAAGGAGAGTGACCAGTAAGAAAACAAAAAATGAACTAAAATTTAAAAACAAAATACTTGTGAAAGGAGAACACAGAATTATATAAAGTCTTATGATTATGGAGAGTTTAGTACTTCTTACTTCAGGTTGTGAATTATCATATGATTATGCTACGTAGAGTTTGATTACATATAATTATGTAGAGTTTGTAACTATGATTATGTAGAGATTTGATAGTTCTTAGTTCAGATTGGGAATTATTAGTAATTATAATCAATTTCTTGTATTTATGTTGTAAACAATATGATCACCAAGAGCTGAAGCTATAATAAGAACTTAACAACAACTAAAGCTATGCATTTCACTTGCTTAAACACTATAATTTATTCCCACTTGAGAATTAACATAATTTACCTTTTGAAATTGGAGTTGAAAGGAGTTCAGTTTTTGATAGAGAAAATTAAGAAAAAGATTAAGTAAAAAATTATTGAAGATTTCTAACGAAGATACACATTAACATGCTATTTGTTTAATTTCAAAGGAACAAGCTAATAATGTAACTACATAGATATAATAAGAAAAAATCCATGAAATATTTCTTGAATTTTCATCATTTTCTAAAAAAAATCATTAGATAAATGCATTTTTTTAGTCAGACCACTAACAACTATTTCTATGAGGGCTATTGAAGATAAATTGCCACATGCATTCACAGACTGTTAAAGTTCAATAGTGAAATAATTTTAAACTTTAGAATATTACTAAATAACATTACTGTGTATGCAAGTTGAAATTTAGTTATAATAAATTAGCTAATAAGAAATTCATAGCTTCTTAGGGAGGAGCAAAAAGGAAGATTTATATGGGTGTTAATATTTCATTGAGAAATATTTTATAAAAATAGGCCCAAGAAAGTGAAATATTCACAATAAAGTAATTAGTTATGATTTCCTTAATGAATAGCCAATTAACAAAAAGATCAAGTACAAACTTAATGGAAGAGTTACTTCATTTTGAAATATGAATTTGTATCAAAAAATAAATAATTGGAGACCGCAGGCTTTTTTAGAGCACAAAATTTTCTTGTGCTAAACTTTTGTTTTTCATTTTGTGTTTTCTTATATTTGAAGCATACACATTTCATTAATCAAGATAATCATAAGTCCTTAAGTCATATAAATAATAAAGTATATTAATATCCATAAATATTATGCCCATATATTCTATTCCCTACTGTAATCTACTCAATAGGAAAATAATATTGACACAAACTTCTCTCAGAAACAAATCAACAAATATCAGTGACTTACTAGATTCAGAGTTCACATTTAGAAGAATTTCTGATACTGCTTGATGGAAGATAAAGAAGGTGAAGATACCAAGGATCTATCTAACCTTTTAAGTGCTTAGGGAAATGGAGCAAGAGCATGACTTAAAAAGTACAATAGCTCTACCCTATGTTTCTTCCTGCCCAGGAAAACAGATATAGATATCAGTAGTCACTGCATTTTTTCCATCCTGAACATTTCATGCAAGATCGATGACCTTGCACAGGGGCCATGTGAGAAAAATAAAATACTTTATTTTTCAAATACTGCAACCAAAAAAAGAGGGAAGAAGAATAAGAAACCAACTTCTATTACCGTCTTTATTTTAAACTTAATCCAAGCATCCCATTCAGAATTTGTTGCCATTGGGCCCTGATTCACTGTGTGTATTCCGTGTTTGGCTTTCATTCTCCTACCCGCTATTCAAAGATACTCACCTATTGGTTTATTTGGCAAATTTTAATTGAATGTATCTGTAAGCTAGGCCTAAAAAAAAAACCTCATTCTTGGATTCTTTGATCTTAAAGTGTCATTATCATGAAATCCCATTATTTTTAATGACATCCTTAAAGGTTTTTAAATTTATTCTATTTTTATTCATTTTTGCCTTAAGTATCACCTGTATGTGTTCTTAAAATCATCTCCTTTAAAATCCTCTTTAACAGACACTTTTTATTTTTATTTTTTTAACATTCTAACTAACCAATGTGGAGAATTTGGTTCACATGCTTTTTAGTGCAATAATATTTTAAATTAAATTTGGGTCAGAGGAGTCTTAAATCTGTTCCAGCTCTATTCTCCAGGTCAGAGAACATTGGAAAACTGGAAGATAAGATAAATAAGAATTTTATATAAAGTGAATCTCATTACTTTTCATTGTGATTCTCACGCATGATTCTCTCAGTTATACCAAAATTGAGGAAAGGTTATATAATTTCCTAATATATCGAGTCCACAACTGGTCCCTCCTAATTTTTTC
Source organism: Carollia perspicillata (assembly GCA_004027735.1). NCBI lineage: Eukaryota > Metazoa > Chordata > Mammalia > Chiroptera > Phyllostomidae > Carollia > Carollia perspicillata. The sequence goes on from PVKM010001070.1 coordinate 24,870, forward strand.
ATTTAATCTATAATGTATTTTATCTTCTATTACCATTTAGTCTCATTGCCTCCTCCTCCCAGCAGTCACCACAGTGTCGTTCACATCCATGAGTCCTTTTTCCATTTTGCTCAGTCCCTCCACTCCCTCACCTCATTACCCCACTAGCTGTCATCCTGGTCTCCATCTATGAGTTTTTCTCCATTTCCCTTGTTAGTTTAGTTTGTTCATTAGAGTCCACATATGAGTGAAATCATATGGTATTTGCCTTTTTCCGACTAGCTTATTTCACTTACATAATGTTCTCCAAGTCTGTCCATACAGTTGCAAAGGATAAAACTTACTTCCTTTTTATGGCTGAGTAATATATTCCATTGTGTAAATGTCCCATAGTTGTTGAATTCATTCCTCTAACGATGGACATTTGGGCTGCTTCATTATCTTGGTGATTGTAAATAATACTATAATGAACACAGGAGTATTTATGTTTTTATCAATTAGTGTTTTGGGTTCCCTCAGATATATTCCCAGAAGTGGGATCACTGGGACAAAAGGCAGATCCATTTTTAATTTTTTGAGGTATTTCCATACTGCTTTCCACAGTGGCTGTACCAGTCTGCATTCCCACCAACAGTGCAAAACGGTTCCCCTTTCTCCACATCCTCACCAGCACTTGTTTGTTGATTTATTGATGATAGCCATTCTGACTGGAGTGAGATGATACCACATTGTGGTTTTAATTTGCATTTCTCTGGTGATTAGTGATGTTGATCATTTTTAAATTCATTGGCAATCTGTATGTTCTATTTGGAGAAGTGTGTATTCAGGTCCTTTGTCCATTATTTAATTAGTGTTGACATTTTTTTGTGTGTTGTTTGTTTTGGTGTTGACATTTGTAAGTCTTTATAAATTTTTGATATTAACCCTTTATCACATACATCAGCAAATTTGTTCTCCAATTCTGTGGATTGCCTTTTTAATTTGTTGATGACTTCCTTTGCTGTCCAAAACTTTTTAGTTTGATACAGTGTTGGGAACTGCCCTGCCTGGTTTCAGAAGCTGTAATCCCTCATGGCTAAGGCTGAGTAAAGGACCTTGGGATGATAAGCCACTTAGGAGACAAAGCTTATCTTCCTTGTAGAGGCACCACCTCTGCCCCCTTTCTCTTCACCCTCTTGGTCCCCGGGCAGATGACTGGTTAGCCAATGACAGGTAAGATTCCTCAAAAGAGAGATGACCTAAAACAGGCATGCTCCCGATGAGGGTCTTCAGAGAAAGACTTGGGGGGAGCTATAGAAAAAGGGGGTGATGGACCTCGCCCCTTGGCTCTCATATAGCCTGAGTCCTCATTCTGTCTGCAAGAGGTCTCCTAATCTCTTCACTGCCTTACTTCCCCTGCCTGACTTAAACATGAAACAATACTAGAGGTGGGTGCAGCCCTGTGCTAGAAAGGGCAGGTTCCCTAGGGCAATCAGGCCTAAGAAAGAATGCATAAAATTCTATGAAACTTACTTTGCTAATACCCTCAATTTAAATGATAAGGGTACAAGCCAGAAGTGAGTTTGTTCCCCAAAGTTTGATGGCATTTTACCTATCTGACCCTGACTCAGAACAAGCCCTCAGAGTTCTTGGAATGTTATCTATTGTTTAATCATTTCTGGCTAATAATGATTGATGAGCTTTATGTATAGACCCTGTATTCCTGTGTAAATTGAACCCAATAAAAGCAAGGGTCAAGGCACTCTCCCCTTGAGAGAGTGGCCATGCTGTCCCTTTTCCTCCACAGGACTTGGTAGTCTGTGTGAATTTGTCTCATCTCATCCATAACACCGTAGACCCCAGGAGCTGGGATCAGCATCAATGTAGTCCCATTTATTTATCTTTCTTTTTTTTTTGCTGGTTTATTTATTTGTATGTTTATTTTGCTATTGACTTGTACTTATCTTTTCTTTATTTCCCTTGCCAGAGTAGAGATATAGCCAATAAAATATTGCTACAAGAAATGTTTGAGATTTTACTGCCTATGTAATCTATGCTTGTTATGGTTTGGGGTCTTACATTTAAGTCTTTGATCTATTTTTAATTTATATTTGTGTGTGGTGTAAGAAGGTGGTCTAGTTTCATTTTTCTGCACTTATCTGTCCAATATTCCCAACAACATTTATTGAATAAATTATCTTTAGCCCATTGTATGTGCTTGCTTCCTCTGTCAAATATTAAATTGACAATAAAGGTATGGGCTTATTTCTGGATTCTCCATTCTGTTCCATTGATCAATGTGTCTGTTTTTATGCCAGTACCATGCTGTTTTGATTACTATGGCCTTATAATATAGTTTGACATTAGGTAGCATGATTCTTCCAATTTTGTTATTTTTTTCTTGGGATCGCTGTTGTTATGCAGGGCCTTTTGTGGTTCTATATAAAATTTTGAAATATTTGTTCTAGTTCTATGAAATACATCATAGGAATATTGATAGGAACTACATTGAATCTATAGATTGCTTTGGGTAGTATGGATATTTTAATGATGTCAATTCTTCCTATCCATGAACACAACAGTACGTGCTTCCACTTATTTGTATCTTCTTCAATTTCTTTCTTCAGTGTCTTTTATTTTCCAAGTACAGGTCTTTTACATCTTTGGTTATTTTTATTCTTAGGTATTTTCTTTCTTTTGAAACAAATGTGAATAGGTTTTTTTCTTAATTTACCTTTCTGTTAGTTTGTTATTCACATATTAAAATGCAACTGATTTCCAGATATTAATTTGGTATTTTGCTACTTTGCTGAATTCATTTATCAATTCTAGTAGTTTCTTAATGGAATCTTTGGGGAACTCTATGCACATTATCATGTCATCTGCAAATAAAGACAGTTTTACTTATTCCTTTCCAATTTGGATGCCTTTTATTTCTTCTTCTGTTCTGATTTCTGGGGCTGGGACTTCCAGTACTATGTTGAATAACAGAGGTGTAAGTGGACATCCCTGTCTTGTTTTTCATCTTAAAGGGAAGGCTTGTAGTTTTTGCCTGTTGAGTGGGATGCCGGCAGTGGGTCTGTCCTATATGGCCTTTCTTGTTTAGGTGAGTTCCCTCTATTCCCACTTTGCTGAGAGCTTTTATCATAAATGGGTGCAGGATTTTTTCAAATGCTTTTTTCCATCTATTGACAGATCGTGTGGTTTTTATCTTTCATTTTGTTTATGTGGTGAATCACATGTATTGACTTGCAAATGTTGTACCAAACTTGCATTCCCAGAATAAATCCCACTTGATCATAGTATATGGTCTTTTTGATGCACTGCTATGTTCAGTTTCTTAATATTTTATTGAGGATTTTAGCATCTTTGTCCATCAGGTATATTGGCCTATAATTTTCTCTTTCTAGTGTCTTTATATGGTTTTGGAATGCTGGCCTTGTAAAATGAGATTGTGAGCCTTCCCTCCTCTTGAATTTTTGAAATAGCTTGAGAGGGAGAGGTGTTAGTTTTCTTAGAATGTTTGGTAAAATTCATCTGTGAAGCCATCTGCTCCAGGGCTTTTGTTTGTTGGGAGTTTTTTTGATCACTGCTTCAATTTCACTAGGTGTAATCTATCTACTCAGATTCTCTGATTCTTCCTGATTTAGTTCTGGGTGACTGTACATTTCTAGGAACTTCTCCATCTCATCCAGGTCGTCCAGTTTGTTGGCATATACTTGTTCATAATATTTTCTTACAATCCTTTGTATTTCTTTGGTGTCCGTTGTTATTTCTCCTCTTTTATTTCTTATTTTATTTATTTTGGTCTTATTTCCTTTTTCCTTGACTATTCTTGTTAAAGGTTATATCTGACAAAATAGATATTAAAACCAAGGCTATAGTAAGAGACGACGAATGACAATATATAGTGATAAAGAGAACAATCCAACAAGAAGGTATAACCCTAGTAAACATTTATACACCCAACATAGGAGCACCTAAATATGTGAAAAAAATCTTGATGGACATAAAGGGTGAGATCGACAGAAATACAGTCATAGTCCTGGTTTAATATCCCATTGCCTTCACTAGATAGAGCTTGTAGACAGAAAATTAACAAGGAGACAGCAGCCTTAAATGACACACATTAGATCGAATGGATTTAATTGATATCTTCAGAGCATTTCATGCCAAAGCAGCAGAATGTACATAATTTTCAAGTGCACATGGAACATTTTCTAGGATTAAACATATGTTAGTACAAAAAGTAAGCCTCAGTAAATTTAAGAAGCCCTGGCTGGTGTGGCTCAGTGAATTGAGCATAGGCCTCTGAACCAAAGGGTTCCCGGTTTGATTCCCAGTCAGAGCACATGGCTGAGTTGCAGGCCAGGTCCCTGGGAGGTTGAAAGGCAACCACACATTGATGTTTTTCTGCCTCTTTTTCTCTCTTCCTCCCTCTCTCTCTAGAAATACATAAATCAAAATTAAAAAAATAATAATACATATAAAGAGATTGAAAACATATCAAGCATCTTCTCTCACCACAATGCTATGGAACTAAAATCAGTCACAAGAAGAACACTGAAAGACATGCAAAGACATGGAAGCTCAATAACATGTCATTAAACAATGACCAGGTTAACAATGAGATCAAGGAAGAAATCAGAAGATGCTTTGAAACAAATGAGGATGAGGATGCAACAATCCAAAATCTGTGGGAAAGCCATTCTAATAGGGAAATTCATAGCATTACAGCCATATCTCAAGAAACAAGAAAAATCTCAAATAAACAATCTAACTAATACTTAAAGGAGCTTGAAAAAGAACAACAGACAAAGCCCAAGGTGAGTAGAAGGGAAAAAAAAAAGATCAGAGCAGAAATAAATGAAATAGAGTCTAAAAAAAATCCGAGAGATCAGTGAACTCAAGACCTGGTTCTTCGAAAAAAGCAAGGTTGAGAAGCCTTTAGCCAGGTCCGTCCTAATTTTAATACCAGCATGATATTGAAGCTATGAGGTGGTCAGGACAAGCTGTGACTGAGAGACACCCTGTAGGTAAAGAGCCTTCAATAAAAATCCATTTTGTAATCACAGCCTAGTCCTTAGCCATTCTTAAGTATATGCACAATGCAGTCCCTAACTCTGAACTTCTGTGTGAAAGGGCTTTCCACACAGTAAGCATCTTTGTGGGCTACTATAAAACCAAGTAGTCATTTCATTCACTGACATATGGTTTTCTAGCATAGCATATTAGCTAACAGCTTGGGTCCATATGAAGATTTGAATCTTGTTCTACCACATACTATATGGTTGGGAATAAAATGGTTTGGCTTGTCTAAACTTGAGCTACTTCTTCAGTTAAATGGAAACAATAATGCTGTCTACCATGGAGAGATGTAAGAATTAATGAAGATTCATGTAAATATCTAATTAGAGCTTCTAACATGTAGGTCCCTGGTAAGTGTCAACTCTTCTCATTGTAATTTGATTCCTTTCAGTGATTTTAATGGGAGGTGATTTGTTTGAGGACATTTTCCCTCCAGAATCTGTTAATCTGGACATTTTCAGATATGTTTATACAACAAACAGTAACCATTGTACAGTATGCAAGCTGTCTGGCACGTGCAAAATTACTTCACTTCAGGAACAGTAATGGCAACGAGCACTCAGATGCTGAACAGCCAGAATCCAAATATAATAAAAGGAAGCTATGGCCGAGGCTTCTAACTCAAAGTCTGCACAATCAAATGGAGCCCACAACTTGTACATAATTAATTACAATATATATGACATTAATTGTTATAAACAAGAAAGGGTATATACTTCAGGAAGGAAGTGGAGACTAGAACAGGGGGCTAAGGAATATTCGAACTGGTCCTTGATAGAAAAATAAAAACTTAATGAATGGTTAAGAAAATAGGAACTAAGAGTGCAGCTTTTGAGACAGTGAGGCTACCGCATTCAAAGGACAAAAGTGTAAACAGAGCTTCATGTGTTTGGTCTACAGTTGAAGGACAGGAGGGTGGAAGATGTCACTGGAAAACCAAATGGGAATCAGATCAGGAAAAACCTCATGTGTGAAGCTTATGACTAATATTTTATCTTGTGCACTATGGTTCGTCAATGAAGGAGCTCAGGCGGAAGGGCTGTCTGCCATATAAAGGTAATTATCGGATGGCACAGAGAATGGATTAGATGCAGTTGACACATGATTCAAAATTAATGGGAAGTAATTGCAATAATGCAATGAAGGAATATTGAGTGCCTCAACCAAGGCAGTGAAAGTGGCAATATAAAAGAGGTAAAATATAAATGATTATTTAAGAAAGGATATCAACAGGCTCAGTAACTATGACTGGGGAGAAAGAGGGTGAGGAAGGTGGTTCATAAAGAATCCTTGGATTCAGGCTGAGTTCACAGTGTGGATGGTGGTGTCTTTAACTGAGATACATCTAATCCATTATATAGTGGAGAGAGTGCTAAATTAAAAACAACAACATTCTGTAACTTTCTCATACATAATGTCAATATTGATCCAAAACATGATGGCAAGGACCTATCTCCCCTGTTTTCCTTCGAAGTGAGATCTTATCTGCCAACCTAAAGACAAATTAAAAAAAAAAACCTTTGAAATTTAAGGGACTTGCTCAACGTCACTTTCGTGGTTAAGTAGCACAGCTGAAAAGCCAATCTAATTCTCACCTAGACCAGGGTCGTGTTTTTAAGCATAAGGCCCCCATGCAGGTGCACAGGTTGTTCATTGCTCCAGGGTGCCAGGACAAGTGACCACGTCCTGGTTTTCAAAGTGCTGAATTCCAGATGTGTCCGTGTACACTGACCCGAGCATGTATATCAGCTTTGAAGACGGGCCTTTTCCTACTTCATAGAAACGTTCTTCTGATAACTGAGCTGTGCACCCTCAGAGCTTTATCTTTCTAGAAGAATAAATTGTTGGCATTTGCACAAAGATACAAAGTCATCTTTGCCTTGATGTGGCTTTCTTTGCCCATTATATTTTAAGAAATTTTCTAAGTAAACATTGGTATACTCTGGAAAACTGTAACTAGAAACTATCCCAAAGTTGAAGGGAGGGGTTGGGAGTACCTCTGAATTTATATGTAAGAAATTATTGAGTTAGAAATTTCCTACACTCAATTCCAAAAGGTAATTAAATCCCCAAATTAGAGAACATGAGCAACTAATAAAAACTGTAGTTATTCTAACATTACTATAATGAAGTACAATATATACATTGTAATTTTATATATATAGTGTTCCTTCAGGGCAAAATTGTTTTGAAAATAGAGCAACAAAACATCCATACCAAGGGCATGGCTCTAGAGCAAATACACATAGAATACAATACAGACTTAACAAAAAACAAAAACCCTTTTCCTGGTACCATATCGCTTTTATTTTGTATTATCTACAAATTTTTTACTAAATCCTATATTCAGGCTGACCTTCAATATTTTCCATAACTATTTTTGGTAACAGTAAATAATGAATCACAATCAGAAAAGTTATTTCTTCTGTAATGATGCAAATATTTCATTTTTATTACAGAACTATAATCTCCAATTTTATACTGAACAAAAAATCATAATCATATGCAAGGCCATGCAAGAGCTATGAGGTTGCCCTTTTATGTACCATAATAAAATGCAAGGCCATTGATCATCAACTTTATAAGAATGTGCATTTTCTTTTCTCTTTGCAGCATCCTTGTGTGCTTCTCCGCTGTTAAACACTGACTTACATTCATATAATCATAAAAAATTATGTACAGAAACATATTTGGAAAACTATCTCTAGATTTATGTTAATTAAAATCCTTCTTATTTTCCTTCCTAATATTATTTAGGTTAGAATCTTTGTAACCATTCACCACTGGATGTTATACTATTTCTGGGGAGGGCAGGAAGGTCTGAGGGGACTATTCCTTAAAAAGGCCATTTCTGACTATATATGGCTGGCCCTATAACTTGCTTTGACCAACAGAATGCAAGCTGGTGTGATGTAAGCAGAAACTATAAAATGTGCTTGTGCTATTTGGTTGGCTTCATGAACTTCTGCCATTTACCATGAGAACAGCATTCCATTAAAGATAAAAACATGGAAGTAAATATGAATTAAAATTATAGCCTGTGGTCAAGCTGGGACAACCTGCAGCAAGAAGAGAAAGCCCAGTAAGCCCAGTGTAGATCTGAACACCAGTTAGTCTGTAGACATGTGAGCAAAACATAACATTCGTTTGTTTAAGATGCTGACTCTGTGTTTGTCATGCAGCAAGAGTTTGGTAACAGCTGACTGTTGTAACAGCTATACAAGCTTGATCAACATAGTTAACTTCTCTGGATCTCCCTTTACTCATCAGTCTAAAATAAAATTGATTGATACATGATTATAATGCCTAATTTAATGGTTATAGAAGTCAAATGAGATAAAAAATGTAAAATCATTAGCATTGTGCCTTAAATATCTTACTGCCCCTAAGCAATTTAGCATGCAGATTGGCCCTGGCTCTGCTCCACATTGACACTATTGAAGCGTTAATTTTACCCAAATACATTCTGACTTTTTCCTGGTAGGCAGTTATTGGATGCAGTCAAATTTGATTAATTTGTCTTCCAACTGTTGTAGCTTCAGAAGCTCCTTAGAAGCAAATGCAAGAAGGGAGGGCTATTCCCAGACCAACTGGCCCAGGAGATTTTATTTTTCCTCTCTCTTGCTTCCTACTTTCCTTATTACTTTTAATAGAGAAAACTGACACGATTCACCATTTGAGTCTGCTTTTTCTTCTCACATTACTCTCAACCTTGTTGCACAATTTTTTTATTTATTGGATACTCATGTCATATAATATACTATTGCTAACTATATGGGTTTCGTCTTATTTCTCTTTGCAAGAAGAGCTCCTCACCCTCATACTTATTACCTCACACTTATTACACTTATTATTCCCTATTCAGCCCCATGCTCAGCACAATAGGAGATACTCAATAAAATTCACCCACATCTAACTTTCAGTAGATAAGTCTCCCAGATGACATCACCTACAACATTCAATATTGATGTCCTCCATCAATATAACAATTACATACTTAAGAGTTATTGTCATAATGCTGTGTTACAAAAAAAAATTAAATCAACATTCAGTGGCTTAAAATAATGTCATTTTCTCTTTCACCTTGCAACTGTAGGTTGCTTATAGCTAGGCTGGACAAAGTCCCAGGCCTTCGGCTCCAGACTGTAGGTTGCAGATTGGCTTCGGGTTGATTTATGTATTTTCAAGTTTTCCTCAGCTGCTATCAGAACTATCAGAGAATGTTTCTCTCGTGGTGGGCCAAGAAAGGGCTGGATGAAACTTGCCCTGCCTTGGGGTCTTAGTCAGGTATCAGTACACTGTCACTTATACATTTTGAGTAAAATAAGTCTCATGGCAAAACACAGCCTCATTGGGGTGGGGAAGTATAAACTCCTCCCCCTTTCAGGCATTGTAAGGTCACATGATAGGAGAGAGGGAAAGACTGAAAACAATAATTGAACCCACTAAAACCTTTCTCTGGGAAAACAGATAACTTTTTTCCAAGGGTAATGCAGTTCCCCAAGTGTGGGTACATAAGCATGTGACATGAGAAGTCACAAGTCACAGAAGCCCACACTTCAAAGCACTTCTCACATGATTTAATGTTTGGCTATTACTGTATTAAAAGTTTTAATCATTTTTGAAAAAGGAGACCTATATTTTCATTTTCATTGGGCCCCATGAATCATGGGGCTGGACCTATGGCTCTCTACTCCTCCCTTCCCCGCTCCTCCCTTACTCTCCTATCTACTGGAACAGTGGTAGGTGTCGGGGAGACAGTGGAAATGGCCTGACAAGGATCCACCCTTCCTTTCCATATTGTACAAGAGGCCATTTATCATATACATTTATCTTTTATTTCCCATATAGCTCAATATTTTACACACAGCATTCCTTGAACATGTTTCAGCAGACATTAAATAAGCTCCTACTATGTGCAATATACTAGACTGTGGTCAATAAAAGACAAAAATCTTAGCTCTGATGGATGTCATACTCAAGAAGAATAAATAGCTGCTTGCTTACCATGCATGCTTATGAAAAAAGGAAGGAAGGAGGGAAGAAAGGAAGGAAGGAAGGAAGGAAGGAAGGAAGGAAGGAAGGAAGGAAGGAAGGAAGGAAGGAAGGAAGGACCAAGAAAGAAATTGCAGTAATCAAGACAGAGCTGAGCCTCTTGGAAACCAAGGGAAAGTAAAGGAAAAAATCAGATTAACAGAAAAGATAAGAGTTCGTGATATTTCTATAAGGTTTTGTTGTATATCTGTATGTTTTTTTCACAGTTAATTTGAACAGCTTCTCTTGCCGTGTTATTGGGTAGGTCAGTAGTCTCATACAATCACCTCAAATCTTTCTGAAACTAGATTCTAAAAATTAAAAAGAATAATGACCCAAGCAAATAATATAATCTGAAATAGCATTTACCAGGAAATCCATCCTTTTTCAATTAATTACTTTTAAAACCATTTTAACTGTCTAGAGAATGTAGGAGTTTTGAGAATATCCTTCTTTTGCCACTGGCAAAGTTACATTTCATATTAAAAACCCAACTGAACAGCTAAGTATAACATCCTTTCCTTGTATCCATATGCCCTCTGCTCTAACAAGGACTTAAATGCAACCATTATAGCTTATTGTAATACAGCTTCTTTCTCCCTAGAAGCCTGATATGCATCAAATGCATCATTACAGTATGCCTTGTACCCTCATCCCAGTCTTTCTCCCCATTTTTAAAATGGAAAATTTTACAATCACTAGGTGCCTTCTTTAGGCCCTAAGGGGTGAATTGATTTCTTCCTTTTGAAATAAATTTTATCAAAAAATTTATGGACCACCATTACTCAGGCTCCTAGAACTAAAGAATCATTTCTTTTTTGAACACAGAACAGCAAGTCAATCTTTGTATGATGAATTCTTTACCCTTCATGACTGCTCAGTATTACATTTCAGTTTTAAGTTCAAAAACTGACTTAGAATCAAGCTGGTGGCCAGAATGTTATTCCTCATTTTTCAGTTTCCCCATTATATCAGAGACTTTCAAACTTCTAGAGCTAAAAACAAACTTAGAAATAATCTATCCATACATTTGTAATAAAATTCCTTTCAAGTTTTGATAGTACATTTTATAACAAAAGAATATTCTCCTTGGACTTCTCAGTTGTTATGTAGCCATGAGTTCTTTTCATTCACCTTCCCTACTCAAGGAATCTCACTCTTCTAAAACGAGGTGTCCATAGTAGACTCAGGATGGAAGCCTCTCTCTTAATTCCCTGTACAAATTCTTCCCACAGTCTCATGGATTACTTAAACTCTTCATAATATTTAATCTTACCTTTCTGCATTTGCAAGACTCAAAGTCATTGCAATTACATGCCTTGAAATTTTCAATGGTTAAAAAAGCAAGGAGCAAATATTTTCCTGTCTTCTATTTTCTTTAGAAAGGAACTGAAAGGGAGAAGTCATTTAAATTTGCCCCATTTAAAATTTGTGGTGTATACTTTCTTTCCCTCTAATACTTATTTTTCTAAGTTGAAAACTTTCATCTTACAAAATTTGGCATTTGGAAATAACGTGTTATTCTTTTATGTAACATTATCTGAATTCTCAGTGCACTTAAAATTGAAAATAAAATGTGGTTGACATAACTTCTGTTCTTGGCCATGTTCCTGAGCATGGTACAGTGGGTCTGGTCTCTAGATCCTTTCAAACTGAAGTAGAAATGGTTTCTTGACTTTCATGTTATGTTGTTAATAAATTGGGTTTTTTTAGAAGAGGAACAAAATTTTCTAGCTTATCTATTTTCAGATTGGCTAGCTTGTCTCTGCTAGAATACAAAGTAGACCAGGATTTATTTTAATTTGAGAAAACTGAATAACCAAGTGACGTAATATTTCCTTTAGAAGTTTTTCCTGTATAAGGATTTCAGAGTGCCAAACTGAACCCATAACCCATTAAAGTCTATTCCATATACACACTGTATGAGTACCTATAAATCTATTTATACTCGTGAGTCCACAGGAGATGTAAAATCAAGACTGCTCTCTGCAGACTCTGGTTTCCCTCAACTCATTTTCCCTACCAGGACACTTTGGCTTGGAATAGAACTTGGGAAAGAAGTAGGGGCTTCTTCTCTCCTATGGGAAATGCTCTAGTGTTGGTCAAAAAACCCAGACCTTCTGTCCCTATTTCTGAAGAGTCATTCTGCAGCCAAGGCTGGGGGAAAGTTTCAGGTTGAAGTCCCACCACGATTCTAATGTGAAATTGTTTTATATTTAATATTTGGGAAACGTGAACAATACACTTGAGAGAAGTGTTCCTCCAATAAAATAATTCTTCTGCTTCTTTTTTTTAAATGTAGTCAAAATATCCCTGAAATTTGTGGCAGCAGAATTTCTGTAAATGCAGCATAAGAGCTACTATTTGGAAATAAAGGTCACCAAGTGCAGATCCGGACTTAGGAAAAATCCAAAATGCCTACAGAACGTGTGCCAGTCAATTTTGAGTGTGGAGATTCATTTTTATATATTTTCTTACAATTGGCACACTGTAGATATTCTGATACATTTCACTATTATAAGAAAACAAATTGCAATTATTTGCAAACCTGACCTGTGTGATTAATGACCTACATTTGCACTGTCCAAAGGTAGCCACTAGCTACATGTGGCTATTGAGCACTTGAAATGTGGCTAACAGGCTGCAGAACTAAATTTTTACTGTTTTTGATAATTTTGTGAATTTCAATTTAACTAAAAATCTTATATTTAATGTAACTAGTAGAAAGCTTTTAAATATATTGGAACAATTTGGGATGCGAGTCTGCGTTTTCAAATGTAAACTTTATGAAATGTCAATACAAATAAAGTATTTCTAATGAAAATTTAGAATTTGAATTGAGACTATTAATGTAGAACACCATACTAGATTACAAATACTTAGAATAAAGCATGCAGGGTCAGGCACACAATGCCTCTTGTTTATTATAAAAATTTTAATTACAAAATCATCAGCATGTAATTCTGTAACATAACAATATCACACTCAAGCACACCATATAACATTTTAGGTGAAATGTTCAAATTAAAACAATAAATGATTACACGTATTTTATTACCCTACCAACCACACTCAAGCAAGAGTTAAGTTACTTCAGCTGGATCTTGTAGAATGCAATATATATATATTTATATAATTAATAATTTCATACGTTAAGTTTTTAAATAAGAGCATTTTTATATATTGGGTTAAATAAACTGTATTATTTTCTCAGCTTTTTTGAGATGTAATTGACAAAATTGTAAGACATTTAAGGTGTACAATGTGGTGATTTGATATGCACGTATATTTGAAAGGATCTTTACCCTATGGAGTCCGACACTTTACATATTTACCTTTTGGTTTTGTTTTGGTAAGGACATTTTAGTTCTACTCTCTTACCAAATTCTGGTTATAAAATACAATGTTGCCAACTATTGTTGTCATTAAAATATATTATTGAAATTAATTTAACCTATTTTTATGTTTTTTATCATAGCTACCAGAAAATTTTAAATTACACCTCTCTATGATATAGAGCTGCCTTAGACAATAATAATAAATCATTTAGGGTGCCAAATGCTAGGGCTTGTGACTTAAACAGTTTATGTTGCTTTAAAATTTTAATATCATTTTCAAAAAGTCAGTGATATCAGTAAAACTAGTGGTGCCATTTTAAAAACTCTTGTAATTGCTTACAACACATTTTTAGAGGGTTATGTGTTTCCACATAAACATTTTAATGACCAAGCTGTTATTCTGTCATTTTTTCCTGTGGCTTATTTTCTTGGCTCTCACAGATAAAATTCTACAGGACAGTATGAACCTCTTTTGTAATACTTCTCATTTCACCACAGAGGAAATACCTAACCACTTAAATCTTTCTGCAATGATAATATTGGATAACACTTGCCCCCTAATTGTCTTGGCAGAGAGAGATAGAACCCTCCTGATTAGAGACCTCTGAAACACATCCTGCCAAGGAAATGTCCTCTTGATTCCACCTAGCTACAAAAAGAATTACCCAAATATTCTCTTCAAAACAGCTTTAATTCTTAAGGTAGTTTTTAGAGGGTAAAAAATAAACAGCAACAATAAAATATAAAATATTTAAAAAGCCAGATACTCTTCCAGTTTAAATCAATTAGGTTCAGTTTAAGAATTGATTGAAGTGGAACTATGGTTCTGCAATTAGAAGGCTGACTTTGAGTCACTGTGTAACATCTGAGCATCTACCACAGACAGCCCACTTTTAAAACAGATCATAGTATTATTAATGACTCCCTAATTGAGTGTGACTCTCGATGGTACAGATAGAGACAATGTGCTTATGATCTGTTTTTAACTTATATGCATAGATGAATATAAGTTAAAAGGCCAGAAAAAGTATCTTATGCATTCTAATAATTTATATATTGCCATATAAAAATGTAAAATTAACCGAACATTTTGCAGAACTTTCAAAAAATGAAATGTAATCAAATGCAAGTATAAAGACAAAGATAAATTTCAAGCAGTAAAAGCTGGTTCCAAACCGCTAAAAATAGGTACAGATTGAATAACCTCAAATGTACGGGACAATCTCACTCAGCAAATACCTATGCAACCACAGCAATGCTTCATGTACTACGGAAGCAAATGATTTAAGAAAACCACTTGCTGAAATAGGTTCAAAAATATAATGTCTGTACTGATGCTTGTACAAATTTTATTTATTCTGTTAAGTACACCCACTTAACACTATCATTTTCTCTTAAATCTTTACTGCAGAGTCACAAAATTTTTTCTATAAATGGCCAGATAATGAATATTTTAGGCTTGAGGGTCATACTGTCTCCGTCAACATCACCTAACCCTGCTGTGTTAATACAAAAGCAGCCAGAGACAATACCAATGGGTCTGACTGTGTTCCAGTAAAACCTGATGAAACAGGCTTGGGGGCGGATGTGGCTCATGGGTCGTAGCCGACTGCTCCTGCCTCTGTGTCTTGGAAACACTGCTCTTGCTAATTTAATTTTGCTAGTCATAGTGTTTTCAGGAATATTCTCCTTAAGTAGAGAGTAAAACTGTGAATCTGTTCGGATTGCATGAAATACAAAGATCTATTTTTATCTGTTCTCTTAGCAGAAAAGCTACTCATCTCACACTGCTCTAAAATATTTACAGATCTTGTATCATTATGCAGAGGACAAACACTGAGTATGTGTAAGAGGAAAGAAATGTAATGCTCCATTTGGGAATAGCTAATTGACATTTGCAGTAATATCTACCTTTAATTTTATGATATACATAATGAACTTTGCCCCCATCATTTACGGTAACCGAGTGTAGGTGACTTTTCCATTCATCTTCTTTACCTACATATACATAACTATATTTTTGGCTATTTCCCTGTAAGCTCAGATACAATCTACTGATTTCTAAAGACAAGGTTAGATTAAGATTAATTGTGGAGAAAAATTCTGTGCACATAACAAGAGTAATTGTTTAATGTGATATCAAATATCATAATTCATATTCGCCTTTTCTCACAATATTAAACGGCAGCTTTCTTATAGGTAGATATGTGTCTCACTAGTGTTAGTCCTTGTAGATTTATCATACTTTCTTTCATTTACAAAGGAATCCATATCTACTTAATTTAATAACTCTTCTTTTTTGAGTTATATTCAGGTACATTTGCCTCCATCTATATGATAAAGACGTGGAAGGCAGGCACTACTATTTGGAGGGAGTGAGACAAAATATCCTGCCAGTATGATGTGGTCTCCTCCAGGTTCCCCAGAGATAGCAGTTGATGGGAGGTTCAAGCCTAGGTACAAGAATCAATGGTGAGGAGCAGGGAAATAGTTCATGGAGGAAAGGGCAGCCAGTAAAGAGTGACCACTAAACCACTGCAGAAGGTGACTTGGACTTACTTGCATGGAGAAAAACTCTGGAAAAGGTGGAAAACATACTTCAGAGATTTATTCCACTTGGAGTATGGGAGCTGGGGGATTTATCCACCAAGTCCCTCCAGTTATTGTTTGAACTGACCCATAGAGGTGTTAATTATCTGTCATTTCCACTCTAACTATTCCAGAAAAAGCATTGAGGCATAGAAATGGTCCAGCAGCTGGACATCATTCTGAACCCAAAAATGCAGGGCCTAGGGATGTGGACGAGGGACTGACGATGTCTGTTACTGTTGTACCCATCTGTTCGTTCTCCTTTCCATTTTCCATGTGCAGTATTCAAAAAAAAAAAAAAAAAAAGAAAAGAAAAGAAATCTCCCACCTGATTTTCCTTTTTCATTTTTTGTTATGTTCCTTCATGGCAAAACAAACAAAATCAGAAAGAAAAGAAAAAAAAAACTATTCACACAAAAAATAATTGTGAATTTGAGCTGCATGGCTAGTTGGATTAAAAATGCATAAATTAAAACATGTGAATGATTTTCCAATCTGTTGTTTTTTCTTTGGCTATCAGAGCCAGAAAACCCACCAACACAGAGAATGTCCTTAATGTCTATTGAAGGTATAAGTATACCAAAGTTTTCAAAATATTTAAAGTACCATTTTGGCTCTTATAAAATTCAAATTTCTAACTACTGTTTGTGTATCAATGTTACCCTTGAAATATCATTCACATTCATTAAATAAAAATCACCTCTTACATTATGAAATTAAAACATTTTAGCCAATCATTAACAAATAAAAATAACATGATTCCTACTTAACATGAATAGCCTGTCTGTAATTCTAATGACTTTTGAACATCATACCTTAAAATTTCTTCTAAAATATAGCTCATTTCTTTCCTCTGTGCTATGTAACACATTAGCTTTTTAAAGAGCTAAATAATATTATGGATAACTTCTTTGGCCAAATTTAAAAGCATGTTGTTCTACTGCCAATATTTATAGAAAAAAACACATAGCTTGCTTTCCCAAGCCTGGGTCTCAATGCAACAACGCACCAGATATGTCCAAAGCCTTGTGTTGTGGAAACTTCATTGTCTAGAGGAGTCTAATTAGTGACAGCCACTCCACCTGTGTTCCCTGGCCCTGCACGAGCTGCAGCAGCTTGTCTCTGCTTCCTAAATGGACAGGTTAGGGAGGACTGCACTGAATTGGTCTCATTAGTAGATCAACCAGCTAACCCTCTTATCATAAGAGGTAACTTATATTAGTCATGCGCTTAACAATTTGCTGACTCAAAAAGTACACAATTCATTATTAAAGAAAAGAACTGATGTTTCATGATGTTCATTTTTAAATATATTTTGTAATAAAAATAATTGAGGATCATTTTGAAAAATGAGAACAGGAAAATTTTTATAAAGCAAAATTCTACTTCCACAGAAATCATGTTTGTACATTTCTAGTCATTTTTTCATTAATAAACATAAAATAGAATTGAACTACACATTAAGTTGTGAAGTGACCACCTTTTCTCCCTTATATATAACACTTTTCCATGTCAATAAATACAGCTCAAGTCATTGTAATGATGATTACTATTTTATAGGATGGATGTACCATTAATTTAAACTCCTACCTTCAATTTCTATATCACATGCAAGGTTACTGATTTTTAAGGTACAGATATCTTTAGCAAATACTTTTGACTAACTTAAACATATACGTGTAGTTTATTGTGTTCAAAAACTTTAGTAATATTAACTTATTTAATCCTGATAACAGATCTATCAGGCAGCTATTATTATTGCTTCAGTTTAGCAGATGAGGAAACTGAGGCACAAAGGACATAAACGTGCACACAGAGAGCAAGCAGAAAATCCTGGGGTCTCAACCAGACATTCTAGCTCTACAGTTTGTGTTCTTACCCACTGTAGTAAGTCATCTTAGTGTATTTATCGCTCCATGTTGTGTAATTACTGGTTATTTCTCTTTTAATAGTATGGCT
The DNA here is from genome assembly GCA_004027735.1 of Carollia perspicillata. Taxonomy (NCBI): domain Eukaryota; kingdom Metazoa; phylum Chordata; class Mammalia; order Chiroptera; family Phyllostomidae; genus Carollia; species Carollia perspicillata. Next base: position 42,836 of record PVKM010001070.1, read on the forward strand.
TACCTTTAGTTGGTATATTAATTTCCTTAAACCCTTGTGTCGAATGTCAATTTCTCACAAAAAATCTGAACCAATTTACATCTCTCTAGCAATCCATGACCAGAGGAATAACATTAGATATTATCACACCTTTAATTTTTATCTTACTGACAAGTAGCAAAAGCTATTATCATACAATTTTAATTTCCACTTACTACTGAAATTGAACATTCTTTAATATATCTCTTAGAATCACTTGAGATGGATGTTCTATTGTTGAAAATGAGCACCTAACCTAAATGACTTTTGTTTTGCATTTAATTAAAAGATTTAGGACAATCCTATGTATATTTAGAATTCTCAAACTTATGTATACTTAAACCATAGGCCAACCATTTAATTGACAATCCACAAGAGATTAATAAGACAAAACTTGAAATAACAAAAATAATATTGCTACAATAAGAGTTATGATTATCTAGGATTTTAAATAGCAGTGGTCCAGAATTGTCTTTAAGCCACACAATGTATCCTTTAAACTTACAAACAAAAATACTCATGGACAGATATTCCACTTCTAATTTGACTATTCACCCTGTTATCTCTTATTGCAACTCAGTACTGTTCAATAGAAACAGAAAATGAGCTACACATGCAATTTTAAATGTTCTGGTAGCTATGTTAAAAAGCAAAAACATTGGTAAAATTAATTTTAATAAAATGATTTAATTATCACTTCAAAACAGAATCAACGCTGAAATCAATGAGATAGTTGATGGTTTGTTGTGTACGTTGCAAGGCAGTGTGTGGTTTTCATTCACAGCACATATCAATTCATTTGACATAACCAACTGCCATGTGTGCTCTACTGTATGGGGCAGCACGGCAACGGCCTTTTGCAGCCAGAGCATCCCTCGCCTCCAGCTCTCTTTATCTTTCAAACCAGCTCTTTAGGCTATTAAAAACATGCTCAGAGGTCAGCAGGGACAGGTGCTTCTACGAAACCATATGCTCTTTTTAGTGTTATTTACATATTTTTACCTATTTTGACTCTTTTGGGAGCCTTTGAAACTATAAATTTGCAACATTTTTCCTGTTTTGCAAAATATTCTGGTCCAAAATCTATCTACAATCTTTGGCATTATTTTAAGATCTCTTGTTGACAAATACTGTGTTCTAGCCCTTAGTGTGTTGCTCATCAGCTATGTGAATTTGAACACCCCAAGCTGCCTGTTTTCATCTCTGTGCAGGCAATGAACTCTAGGCTTTCTGTCCTAAAATCCTGCCAGGGCTCTTATTCTATTTTGCTGATGATGAGAGGAGTGACTCTGGGAAATTCACTGAAGCTCTCATTTTCCTCTTCTACCAAATGGAGTTAACACTTATCTAACTGAGGTGTTGTTAGGAGTAAACGATACTCCATATTAAAGTTATATTTAACACTTAACGATTATTAAATGTACATTTCCCTATCTACAAAATGAGGATTGAACACGATGTGCTCCAATATTCCTTCCAATTAAAATATTCTATAATCCAGTGAATTTTTTTAACACCAGAGCATGTGGGTGATAGAGGTAAATTTAAAGAGAGTTCAGCCACTCACCCCACAACCCAGCACAGGATGGTAGGTCAGCTTTGTTTCGGCTATGGCTGTACAAAGACAGCATGGCTACAGGGGTATAGTGCAGCAGGCCAGGCCTACGATGGAGTACTTCTTAGAGGCAGTAGAGTCAGGGGTGACCATCAACATGTTCAACAACTGGTAAAACATGGATTCCACCAACAAATCATGAAAGTTGTTGCAACTAACTAAAAGGAAGATCAATTGCATGTAAACCAGCTAGCATGACCACACTGCTATCTCCCTGAAAATCAGGGCACCAGCATGGAGACAAGCTGAGGGGCAGAGCTTGAGATCCGAAGACTTATTTAATGTGTGGTCTTGGGTCAGTAACTTAAACGCATCAGGCTGTGGCTTTTTCATCTTTAGAATGAAGTGATTTTACAAGAAACCTCTTATCTAGGCATAATTAATTCCAAGATAAAAGAATTTTAAATGAATACATGTAAATAGTATTCCAGCTAGCTAAGTGTTATAGTAAAAATAAATAGGTTTGATTAATAGGTTTTATCTTGCACTGAAAACTATGAAAGTAAGTTTACTTCATCTTATATTTTGCAAAACTAAGTTATACTTGATCTAGTGCTCAACACAACAAATCAATCAAGAATTGATGAGGGGGGAGATTTGGGGTTACTTTTCAAAAAAAAATCGTATGATATTTTTCATTTTAGTAATGACTCTTAGAGCACAGCCATGAAGAGGATCATTTCCAATAACAATGATACTTATCTTAATCTTTTCTTTTCATACAATTTTCATCTGAAGCCATGTTGTTGTGTGTTACCATTATATTTATTTGATATTTTTCAATATTTCCTACATCTAATAACTGGTTAGTTAACAACAATATACAGGTTCAGGCTCTTGTGTTAATCAGAGAGTGTTTTTAAAATGAATATTTATTTTTTCAGTCATTTCTTCACTAGTTACTATTTTCTTCTCTCAAAAATAATGTTTGCTGCCCTGCCAAACTTTATAACTTTGGGCATGTGCATAATAAATACTTATGCAGTAAGGACCTTGTAGATGAATCACTTGTGATGCTAGTGAGGGCCAAATGCAATAATGTCAACAGGAACATAGGCAACGCACAATTGAAGCCAAAGCATAGTCCAGTCTTCCATTTGACCTCACCGTGCAGGAAGGACAAATGTCAATCTTTGAATAGGAAGCATGCATAGTGACAGTGGGAGCCAGCCACACTGGGGTCTCTTCCACTGCTCTTCCTATGGTGACAATGCTTGGAGGCGAAGAATGTAAGAAAGTCTATCTCTAACTGCTGGGGACTCAGTTAAAAATGATTTTAAAATATCCAATTAATCAATGATAGTTAAACAACTATCATATAGAAAGGCATTGAAAAAAATAAGTTTAATATTTTTAGACTTACATGCTAAAATTCCCCATGTATGTATAACTGAAGTACATTGAAGACATAATTTAGTGTATAATTCTATCTTATCTCTTATATGATTTTATACCTTAACAATTTTCTTCATTTTTTATGAGAATTTTTATGTCATTGTAATCCCTCCAGGTTCAGCCTTGCCTCATATTTTTAATCACCTCATTAAAAATCACCTACGAAACTCTGTTAAAATGATAACCTGGATAGATGCATCTCTATATGGAAAAAAAAGCTTACAAATCTGAGTAGCTGTCCCATTATCTCTAACAATATTAATCATACTGTATTTTAGTACTATGAAAGTATAAGATTCTTTTAAAGACAAGTTAAACAAAGGTATATTAGAAACAAAGAAAGGTATATTAAACAAAGAAATATTAGAAAGTATAATTTTACATCAAAATTAAGAAAAAAACACTCAGGTGAAAATTGTAATACAGTTTACCACCACTATTACGTCTTTTGAATGAATTGATAAATATATTTTTAAACACATTATTCTCTAAATTATTTTTTAAATCAGATTAATTCACACTTTGAGTATTTAAAAAATCTAAACCAATTGCATAAATAAAAACCACATGAAAATAAACTATTTCCAAAATTCAAGATACCAAAACAAGACTTCTGAGAATGAATGGCTGGGGTTGTGTAAGCGGGAGAGGAGTTCTCACATCAGTATATTAGTTTTCCATTGCTGCTCTAACAAATCAGCACAGATTTAATGGCTTAAGACAACATAAGTTTATTATTTTATAATCTAGAAGACTGAAATATGAACGGGCCTCACCTGACTAAAAGCAAGGTGTCAGCAGGACTGCATGCCTTTCTGGAGGCTCTAGGGGCAAATCTGCCATCTTGCCTGTTCAGCTGCCAGAGGCTACCTGCTTTCCTTGACTCATGTCCCCCTCCTCTCGCCTGAGTCTTTTTCACAGTCTTCACTGGACTCGAATCATCACTCCAGTCATCAAACCTTCTCTGAATGTCTTCCTTCTCGCTTTCACTTTAAGAACCCCTGGGCCCACAGGATAATCCAGGATAACCTCATCTCAAGATCTTTAAATTAATTTGCAAAACTTGTTTTTCACAGGTTCAAAGTATTAGAACCTTGACGTCATTGGGGGACTATTACTTTGCCTACCACATTAGATACAAGCAGTGCTCTTATTGCCTCTCCTATATAATCTTGGATCTAACCAATCATACTTATTTTCTTCTATTGTACTTTATATAAATAATTGAGGGATTGATTATGTAAGTATCAGTTGTTAAGCTCTTTGGGCCTTTGGAAAACAATATTTCTGATACCTGTTTCCACTTCTAGTTGCAGACTCCCCATTCCTGTCCAGGAACACCATTAGGTTCTTATCTTTCGGTGCATAAAATGGAAATACACAATCACTAGGATACTGAGAAAGTATTCACCCCTTTCTTTCTCTAGGGTGGCTGAATAAGTGGCAGTAGCCACAAGAAAAGCAGAATTCACAGAGAAAAGCCAAAGTAACCACAAGACTTCTCCACACAGCCAAGGAACTGTCTGCACAAACAGCAGTTAGCTCTGGTACACCCTGGAGCTCCATGATTTTGAGATTTAGAGGGCAGTTTCAGTGAATGCATTACCAATGGGTATTGCATTCTGGAAATACACCTGGTCTTATCTAATTTTAATGCATCTTATCTTCTTCTCAGACCCTAAATGGGGCTGTTTTTCTATAATTATATGTAGTCCAAAAGGCCACAGTAAAGTGCTGTTCATAATTGTGAATACATACAACAATGTGATGTGAGCAGGTGACACAGAAGTTGCTCTAAAAGAGCAAAAAATTCTCTTTTGAAATCACTTTCACATATTGGGTTGTAATATATTAGAAAAACATAAATAGTGGTAGTTTTTGGTCAAGATTATACATAATTATACAAGAAGTAAAACATTTCTCAATTTCAAGCCAAGAGTACTAGTTAAACATGAAGCTGAATAAGCATTTTGAGGTTAGAAACTAACTCTGGCAGTAGAAAAATGGTACCCACATTCGTCCTATGGCCATAGAGGCAATTTCAAAAGGAGTTTAAGATACCAACCAATCATGCTATCATGATTTTAAAAAAAGAATAAACCCTTTGGGGCAATTACTTTGAAGGAGACTACTCATGTAGTTATGGGAATTCTCAGTTGCTTATTAAGAAGTGCAATTTTAATATTATTCCTGCTTGACTCTCCACAAAGTAATATCTATTTTTACAGCTGTTGTTTCAAAGGTGATTAAATATGAAAAAATACTTTCTAAATCAACCATTTGATCGACTAAAACATCACCACCCTGTCTGCCTCTGTAGCATTATCATAAAATGTGCAAGGCAGCTATACTCAGCACGGCAAATGTTGGGTATATTAGAGAGGCTATTTATGTCTAGAGAAGATATAAATAGATATAAATAGCTTCTTAATATACCCAACATTTGCCCCAAATTTAGTCAGATAAGTATTTAATTAGACAAATGATTTATTATAACATGTTGCTAATCACTAAATATAAAAGTAAAAATTGCATTTCTAAAATATGCCATTTAATTTCTGAAATCACAAACCCAAGACAAATCTCATCACTCTTGCCCTCTAATTGTATAGCTCATGCATACTGAGATTACAATTTTAAAGAGGTCAGGAATTCCCTAAGAATTTGGCAGTCTGAGAAATAAAATCTCCAGCAGACGGTTAAATTATAAAATCTCAACAGAGAGAAAAAGATTGACTTTTCAAGGCAGCAAGAGTTGACTTGCAATTAAGGGAATGCATTATGATATCCAAAGACAGAATACATCAGTCAGAAGTGCTTCAGTGGGTAAGCAGGCTAGGGGAAAAGAAGTTTGTAAACAGTTTGGGTACCCAAACCTGAGAGACAGAGGCTAAGCTCGTGACTGCACATCCAAGCACTGGCCACTGCTGGGAGAATGGGCCCTGCAGCCCAGGATGCGGGCACGTGTGTTCCCATTGTTGTCAGACCATTTTCATCTCTGACCACTACACATTTAAATTGTTCCCCTAAGGTCTCCCCTCTAATTCCAAGATCAACAAAGAGTGAATGAACTGATCAGAGGTCTCATGTTTCTGTCTCAGTGATAATTACCAAAACTTTATGTTCTGAAATAATAGTTCTCTAAATTATATATCCCTAGGAGTTTACACCGAGGAGATGAAGCTGTTTTCAGTGCACTGATGAAACCATCTTCCTAGAACTGAAAGACTAAAACTATTACTACCAGGTGAACCTGAATGACTACTACCAAGTCGGAGAAGCTCAAGGCCAATCAATTGGAGAAGTTGGAGAGTCACAAGACAGAGGTTACTGTCAGGGGAAAAATGATATGAGCTGAATAGAAAAGTAAGGGAAGGCAACAGAAAAATTAATAGAGAGGAAAAGTAGAGATTTTATGAGGTCAAAGAACAGATGTTGTAAGGATAACTGAGTGATTCAAAATCTAATTGCTTTCCAACATTTTGGACCTTACAGAATTGTGTGAGAAAATATAGGAACAGCTATTTGTACAGCCTTCTCTGAATTCAATTAATTCAGTTAGAAGCCAGCTAATTCACTTAAAGACTGAAGTTTGACAAATTGAAGGCCAAGGTGTTTGAGCCTGGGAATAAATTCACTGCCCCCAGAAACATCTCCTAATGTAAAATGAGTAGATAAATTGAATGCCCTTTTCATCATCTCCTATTAGATCTGTAAAGAAGAAATAAATAATGTCATCACTCGTGTAGGTTATAACCTCCAGAACAGTAATTAGGTATCTCAGTGAAAACCTAGTAAACACTGAAAGCAATAGAGACCTAAGCAAATTTCAAAGTAGAACTTAGTAAAGAGCTGAGAAATCTTATCAGATTGGCATGCCAAAAACTGGTCCTTTGCAAGATTTTTGTTTCATTTCACTGGAACCAAGTATGATTTATCTAAGCCATGGGAGGAGGCAGTGAACATGAGCATACTGCTAACACTGGCCTCTGAAGCAAGATGAATGCAGTCCCTTTTCCAATAACCCAATCTAGCATTTAATTTTCTTGTAAAACAGCAAAAATAATATAGTGTGGGAGTGGCATAGAGTTATATAGCAAGGTTCTTCTAAAATATTTTCCCTAAAGTGTTGCAGGCTCTACATGAACATAGTGCATAGATTTGAATGTACTGGAGAAGTGCCAGAATGAATAGCTCAAAAGGATGTATCTTGCCTCTCAGTATAGCTTTGGTCTACTTTCCTCAGCCAATTCTGCCAACACAAATAGTAATACAAAAGACAATTGATAGATTGTGCTTAACCTGTTTAAAAGAAAATCTTATTAGTTTGGACTTGGTTCAGATATGAACCAAAAGAGATTTAGTCAAAACAAAACTTTCTGGTGATAACACCTTTGTGGGATGCAGTCATCACCAAACACACACACACACACACACACACACACACACACACACACACACACACATTCTTTAAGCATTAAAGCAAAATGAAGCCTCTGTACAATGTCTTCCTGTCTCGTGAGCCTGACTATTCTATGAAAAGCTAGGAATAATCAAAATTACCAATATCTTTATAAATAGAAGAATCAATCAATCTATCCAAAGCAGCTGAAATATAATCTTTTCTTCTGGGAGAATACAGTGAACAGAGATATTCTAAACTTCTCTGATTCTGTTAACTACTGCCAGTGTTTTAAGTTTTGTTATTTCAGATTTTAATTGGTCCAATGCTAGTAATGTTTATTTTTTTCTGAAAACTTTCACCTTTTATATAGTTTTAGTTTTTGAAACTTCATTATTTGAAATGCTGATTTTTTTCTAACAGTGCTGTCTATTACATTGTAAAAGTATTAATATAAGGTTTTTAGAATTCAAGTTGTGTATCAGGTACATGTTATGTGCGAAGGGCTCTTATAAGCACTGTGAAGCACACTAAGGTGATGAATAGCCTTCACTTTTTATATTTACCTTAGTTCCTGTTTTAAAACATGCTAAAATATGAGTAATGAGATAATCAATGTAGAAATGCTTTATACTTTATACAACCATACAGAGGTAAAGGGATTTGTACTTATTGCTAAATATGTACTGATACAGAAACATAAATGGACAGATGTGAGATCTCAATCTTTGGAAAGATATAGCACTATGAGCATGGTCGCTTCTGTCAGAGTGGCCTGTGAATTTAACACAATTGTAATCAAAATCCCAGCACACTTTTCTGAAGGATTTGAGAATTCTAAAATTTAATCAAAAACATAAAAGGTATAGATAGGATAAGTTTATAATAATTACCTTACTTACGTTCAAGCTAAAGTAACCAAGACACATTGGTATTAGTGCACCAATAAAATATCAAAGATGTGGAATAGATACAACTGAGGCACCAACTCAGTTCAATGGGAAAAGCAGTCTTTCCAAAAACGGTGCTGAAATAACTGATTCACGCCATGGGAAAGATAAATCTCAACCGGAACCTTGTGATACATACAGAAATTAATTCAAGAATGATCATAAACCCAAATGTAAAAGCCAAGGAAATATGAGAGTCTTCAAAGGAAACAAAAGACAGTATAGTTGTGGTACTGGACTGAAAAAAATACTTTTTAATATATCAAAACACTGTAAAAGAAAAAAATATCAATAAAATGCACTTCACCAAAATTAGACACCATCGAAAGGCACCATTAAGAAAAAGAGTATCAAGGCACAGACTAGGAAAAATATCTGCAATATGTATCCGGCAAAGTACTTTGTATGAAGGATACACACAGAATCCCTACTAACCCACTTTAGTATACCCAGACATTCTAATGTCACCACATCCATAGTCATTCAGAAAAAGAAGTTAAAAATTCAGTGAGATGGCATTTCATAGCAAGTATAATAGCTATCACAGAAATACTAATAATGACTAAGTTTTGTAAGGATGTGGAACAACTGAGTCCCTCAAATATAGCTGATGGGAAAGCAAATCATGCAATCATTTTGGAGATCTGTGGAGTAGGTTTTATCAAATTAACATATATCTACCTATGATTCAGAAATTCTATTCCTAGGTATTTACCTAAGAGAAATGAAATTATATATCTATTAAAATTTTCCTATAAGATTTTCATATTATGTTTTTTCATAATAGCTAATAACTAGAAACAACAATCATCCATCAACCAGAGTATAGACAAATAAATTATGGTATAAGAAACACTATTGAGAAATAAAAGGAATGTTCTCAAGATATGTGCGATAACAAGGGTAAATACAAAACCCAGACCCATTATACTGACTGCATGACTACAGCACAGACTGAAGTCCGCACACACACGCACACACACGCACACACTATCATAACCACAAGAAGTGCAAAAAACCCCCACAAAATTAATCTCTGATGATAGGAATCAGAAACAAATGTTGGAGAGAGGAGAGAGAGGGATGGAATTTAATGGAAATGATGCGGGAGAATTGTCTAAGGTCATGAAAATGTTCTATATCTTGTTTTAGATTCTGATTACATGAGTATATACAACTTAACAACTTATTGAACTCAACACTTGAAATTGTGTGCATTTTGTATATCAATATGCCTCTATAAATTTATAGTACCATTTTGTCATTGCAGATATATCAGTGATTTTCATAAACCAAAAGCACCAATAATATTGACCATTTCAACATAACAGTCTAGTCATCTAACCTGGGAATCAACTACATCAGTGACACAAGAGTTTTCTGTATATTATTTCATAGCTGCAGTCTGAGTAACAACATCCTGGAATAGCAGGCTTATATAGATATATAACTAAGTAAACATAATGTAGAATGCATATAAACCAAATTCCCAAATAAGCAGGAATGCCAGAGGAACCAAGATTTAATTATAAACATGTATTAACAGATTTCCTGAAGTGGTTTCCATTTTAATTGCTGGATTATCAACTTTGAAAGAACTTAGCGGTATCTTTTTGCTTCACTACACACCTATGTTATTACTCCAACAAAAAAACAACAGTGTTTAAGTTCTTGAAATGCACCAAATTATTCACCAATTCATTTTGCTATAATTTCCTTTTTTGGGAGTCAGGGAACCATTGATCCATCTGAATAAGCTCTAAATTGCTAAATTATATCTTTCTTATAGTCCATGTCTTCTTATGATTTCTTGAATCATTAAAAAATTGGTTGACCCATGCCACATTGTATAAGTATGATTTTGTTCTATTAAATGTTGTGAAGTGATGGTTCGTATTCTTAATATGGCCAAATTACCTAAGTATTATTTTCTATAATGCAGTTACATATTAAAATTCATACTTTTAGATCACTACGAGCTCTATCCAGAATGTATCCAGCAATGTAATATGAAATATGAAGACATTTAGAAGAAAATACGAGATACAAGAAACCTTGTACAAAGGACAATGATACCTCAGTCTCCTTCAACGTTGGCAGCTTGAAACCTCACACAGTTCTCCCAATCGCCATAAACTGCCCCATCATATTTTCCTTAATATTATTAATGGTCTGAAATATCTTCCCTTTCAAAGAAAGATGTTTTTAGTTTTAGGAAAAGCCAGAAGTCTCAGAGTGCCAAATCTGGGCTATTAGGGAGTTGAGTCACCTGGGTGAATTGATGTTTCACCAAAAATTTCTGTAGAAGAAGTACTACATGACTGAGCATGTTGTTGTGATGAAGCTGTCAGTCACCAGTTGCCTGTAGCTGCAGCCTTCTGAATCATCCAAATAGTAAGGAATGTTCAAGCTTAATGCAAAATTTGATGTAGATTTGTTGCTCTTCTCACTCAGTCATTTTAAATGCGATGGCCACATGGTACACATGCTCACTCAAATGTGTCTACCACCCCCACTGACTAGTACAGTCAAGTCATCATTGCTCACACATGTACATTCCAGTCCACTCTGCTTGGCTGCCAGATTACATCAATGTTAAGTAAACTGTTCTTGTTATATTAATGACGGCTGGACATTTTCCACACAGACCTCGTAAACCATGGTAAATGAACACAAGAAAAGTCACTGTTCAAGTTTGTACACTCCAACTCCCTGGGCTCAGATTTTAGGCTTTGCTCATAGCGATTGCCTTCACAAACAACCCTGGAAGACTTCTTCATACCTCTCATTATTCCAAAGTCAATAGAATTAATTTATAATATACTCCCAATTAAAGTTAAATCAGCAATTTGAAACCTCAAACCTTAGATTGTTTTACAGCTGTTATCAGCAAAAAAAACATTTTAAGTATTTTGAAATACTCTCAAATTATGGGAATACAAAGCAAAACAAATTATCCCTTTAGAAATAATCAAGAAATGTTCCTTCAAATTGATCTATGCCACTTCCCAAAGAACATGCAAAAATTATTTTTAGCAACAATTTTGCTTCCATTTTTGTCTTATTTGTATATTTGACTTCCAAAAGCATTTTATTTTTAAAGCAATCACCATATGAATTATATTACTAACAAATAAAGGAGGTCATTTGATTAAGATATTTATTCTTGTAATTTATTTAAATATTTTTCTTTATGAAAAAGAATTAGACATTTGCAAATACATACACATTACACTTTCTGGGAAGAAAAATCCCAATGATGTGATTGAATTTTAGTGTTGGAATCTAAGCTAATTTTTTAATCAAGATACTAAGAAATTGCTAATTCAAAAACAAATTGTGACCCATAAATAATTTTGAAATTGAACTTTACAGAAAAAAAAATAAAGCATGTTTCTCTAGAAATAATTCAATAATACTAGTTAAAACATTTAAAATAGTGTCTCTGCTACTATATTTAAAGAAATTTGTATTAATCTCATTTTGTGGACTGGCACTGGGACTAAAATTGAAGTTCTGAGTTGTAGGAATATAGTAGGAAAAGATGATCCCGATTGTTCTAGAGGTGGCATTTTTGTCAGTGAAAGTAAAAGAAAAACTTAACTTCTTAACTTTCTGTATCGGCATGAACCAAAAAAGAATTTTCTAAGCCAATCACTCTAAATCTCAGTTTAGGGTTATAAAGGGCAAATGGAACCATGGGCATAGTGGGACATGAGGTATGAACATGCCCATTTCCACATGTGAGAGCTGTCTACAGCCTGGTCATCACCAGTTAAGTTCTCACAATGCAGCGACTTACCTACATATCAGATTTGTCGTCATTTCTTAACTGTGTTTATGTTCCTTTTCCAAATAATTGCAATAAAAAAATGTCATGGCATCTGAATATGTGTAATAAAGCATGCAAAGATAAACAAAGGGAATATTATATACAAATTGGGAATTGTCATGACTTCCAATACCAGGTGATTCTACAAAGGTATAGAAAACAACACAAGAATTTGAAGCTACCACCAAAACAGACAATCTATATGACATTTTTTAGTTTCAAAATCATTTCCTATATATTGCTTCAGTTTTATTGTGATCATTACAATAAGACAAATATTGTAGAGGTTATTATCTCTGTTTTTGCAAAGAAAGAAAGAAAAGAAAGAAAGAAAGAAAGAAAGAAAGAAAGAAAGAAAGAAAGAAAGAAAGAGAAAGAGAGAGAGAGAAAGAAAGAAAGAAAGAAAGAAAGAAAGAAAGAGAAAGAAAGAAAGAAAGAAAGAAAGAAAGAAAGAAAGAAAGAAAGAAAGAAAGAAAGAAAGAAAGAAAGAAAGAAAGAAGAAAGAAAGAAAGAAACTAAGGCTCAGAGATGGGAGTTTGTGCAAAGTCACAAGGTAAATTCTTGGTAGAGCCAAGATTAAGTCTTTTGATACCTAAACTAGTCCACAGTGCAAATACGAATGAAAGGTTACACAAACCTAGATCTACGTGAGACTGTGTCTAGAAATAACCGTGACATTCTGGTCCCACGAACCTTACCCCTTGGTGTTAGGCTCATTAAATATGCTATATTTTATGGCAAAAGGGATTTGGTAGATGCAATTAAGATCATCAGCTGATGCTCTAGGGATATAATCTCAAATTTGCATGTTACCATGTTCCTTTATGAAGACACCCATGTAACACTCAAATTGATCTAGCAGTCTTCTACCTTGAATCAATGTCTATTTCTCAATTCATCTAAACCACTTGATTCATTCTGTAGGAAACCATGTAGTTTTACTCTAATCCTTAAAATGTATATATGTATCTAAATCTTGTGTTTAACCACAATGTCTTGTTTTCATGGAAAGTCTTTTTGTTTTGTTTATTTTTCCTGAAACAGGAAAAAAGGGAGTGAGTGATAGTAATAGTCACTTTAAAGACTATTTAAAGATAGTCTTTAAAATGCAAACAGATTTATTTTATTTTAACTTAATGTTTATCTATCTTTTGAGATAAAATATGTAAAGAATTTTGAACTGCTTAAAGGCAAGAGATAGTAGTGTTTTCTGAATACTAAATACTGACCATAAACAATACCAGTCATGAATAAGCAGATTAAAAAAAACTTTCATGCTGTCACCGTCCTTATATACAGTATTTACAATTGAGAACTTTGAGCCAAAATGTACAATAAAAATAACTTAAAATAGTTTAGAAGTTTCTGTAACAGGTTATAAATAAAGGACACAACTTATCATTGATATTCAGAATACAGATTAAGTGCAACCAGGTGGGAAGAATACACCCAGGAAGCAAGGACCTCCTGGTGAGTTAGGAGATATTGAAAGACATTCTATTAAAGAAAATACTATATGATTCCACTCACATGTGGAATCTAATGAACAAACTGAGCTAATATACAAAATAGAGACAGACTCATAGGAACTAGGCTGCCAGCTCTGTGGGGGCAGGGGGTGGAGTGGGGTGGCATGATCAAGCAAAAACAAAGAGAACTCCGACAACTGACAACAGTGTGGTGATTGTGGGAAGGGGAGGAGGGTGGGTACCAGTGGAAAAGGGCATAAGGGGGATAAATGGTAATGGAAATAACACAGCAAAAAGTAAATTATTTTAAAAAGAGAGAGGATAAAATCAGAAACTGGCGTGGTAGTTATCAGAGGAGAATGAGCAATATCATGTGGCTCATGACTTTCCATGATGAAGATGACAACATTGTGAGAAGCAGCCAAGCATGAATATGAGTTTGGAACTCTCTGGAAGATGTTGCTAAGAAGAAAAGAATGTTAGAGAAGTAGCTGACCACAGTAAGGAGGGCAGTTAATACAACTTAACCATTGCTTCTATCATCATCATCGTCGGTGATGTTTACCGTGGGCCAGGACACTATCCTCACGTGATCTTGAGGGAGTTGAAGATGAAGCTGACTTTGTGAGTTTCTGTCCAGACTTAGTGTGGACTCTGAGAGATTTCCACCTATGCCTGGAAGTAGTGGGCAACAGATGACTACCTGGAGAATTCACTGAAGCTGAAGCATGACACTGTATCAAAGTCATCAAAATTTCAATGTGCCCTGTTGTTGTATACAGAAATTCTTTCAAATAAAGACATGCTTTATCTATGACTCGCCGGCTCACCGGAAAAAGCCTGCCCAGCATGATGGTGAACTGGATCTCGATTTTGTGAACAAGTGGCACATTTCTGTTACTACATCTTTCACCATCCCAAGACGAAAGCACTTTTAGGAGGTGTCAAGGTCAGTGGACTTCCTTACACTCATACCAGCTTTACACACTGCAGTGGAAGAGAAATGGAACTCTGAAGGGCCATGAAACCTGAGAAGAGGGAAAGAAAGGAAGGAGTAAAGAAGCAAAAGGCCTACAGCAGTTTAATCAAATGAATATGCATAACTTTAACTATTTCCTCATTTCTCAATAGAAAAATGATGGCATGAGGATGACCACATGGATCTCGAGGTTTCTCCTTTGAACACTTTCTTTTCCCAAAGAAAGAAAGAACTGGCTTCTTGGTCATACAATCTCCTGAAAAAAGAATTTATTTGGACCACTTGAACACTATGCAGAGTAGTTAAAAAGCTGAGGCAATGTGTTGTTAAATTAACGTTCTCATATCTACTTAGCTGAGAGTATGCTCTCTTTCTCTGCAAATAATATAAGTATCTCTTTTCCCTGTGAAGACCTAGAAACCCTGGTGCTCACTTATGCCAATGCCACCAACCCTGGGATTCTGCCCTGCATGGAGAATTCAGTCTTGGTCTTGGTCTAAATCAAGAACTCAGCTGAAGTACAAAAGGCCATTGCCCACTATGACTGGCAGATGGGACGGAGGTGCAGCTTCCCCACAGAAACCCTCCAGGAGCTTCTCCACCTGCACAGGACCAGTGAGAAAGAGGCCATTAGACACTTCATGAAGAATTCCTTCAAGGATGAGGACCAAAGGTTCCAGAAGGAATTAAGGGTAATTAATTATTTTTTGCTCTAGTTCATGGAGCTTACTTATAATACACGACAAAGTATTGCTCTGAAATGCAAAGGGCACTTCATTAAGAAAAGCAATTCTTACCAGACTGAAAAATAATGACTATAGCCTATGTGATTCTGAAAACAAACAAATAAACAAACATTTAATTAAAAAAACAATTCTATAGACTTATGCCCATTTCCATTCATATGTTGAAATCTAATCCTCAGTGTGATAGGCTTTGGAGGTTGGCCTTTGGAAGCTGATTAGCTCATGAGGCTGGTGGCCTCACAAATGAGATTAGAAGCCTCAGTGCACTCCCTTGCTGTGTCAACCGTATGAGGACAAAGCCAGCAGGCCCTCACCAGACACTGAAGCAGTCTGTGCACTGATCTTGAATTTACTAGTCTCTAGTACTATGAGAACTAAAATCCTGATTTTCTTTATAATCCACCCATTTTATGGCATCTTTTGTTATTAAAGCCTTGATGGACTAAGGCAGTCAAATATCCCAAAATCAAAAAACGTGAAGCAGAAACATAACCAAAATATATTTAACAGAAATTCAAGGATTGCTAAGCTCTGTTGATCAGCCAATTTGTCAAACTGGTCTGGGTTGCCATCTTCTCCTTATATCATTCTCCTTTGGAATGTGTCCCAGGGTAACTATCTTCTTTATAGTAATAGACACAATCGCAAGTGAAAAAAAGATACCTAATGTTTATTGAGGGTTTCTATTGTGCCAGGATCTGGAAGCCTATTACATGGGTTATATCTTTGAATAATTATAATAGCTCATCTTGGGCACAGACATTGTTCTAAGCACTTAACCTGTATTAAATCTCTGAAATAACACTAGAAGTCAGGTCTTATTATTATCATCCCCATTTTGTTTTTTTATTTTTTTGAAAACTAGGGTTAGTCATCTGTTGAAGCTGAAAACCCTGACTCCTGAGCCTGGGAGTTTTATCTTGTTTTCTGTTTACTTTTTTACTTTGTAATTATCACATTGTATATAGATTACTGTAGTATGTTTTGTCCTATATAAATATAAAACTCTTCACAAGCATTTTAATTCTGTATGTAATATATGCTAATAAATTAAAAGATATTCTTAAAGTATCCTATTGTACCATAAATTATAAATTATCAAAAATGGAAAATAGTAAACAAATGAATACTCTATTAATTAAGGGAGATCTTAGAAGTAGTAGTCAGAAAAGTACCCAACAAAGAGATCGGACTGCTTAGTAGTGAGTTATTTCTACCTTCGAAAAAAAGAAAGCTCTTAGGATATTTAAAGTGTTCCAGGAAACAGGGTTTCCCAATTACTAATGTACATCTAGGATTTCCCCAATACCAAGTCTGATAAGGATAGCTCAAAATATCATTTATGAAAATAGATGCAATATCCCAACTGAAATATTAGCAACCATATTCAGATGTATTTCTATACACGATGGCACAAACATTACAAATTTAGAATAATTAGAACCACATGCTACTGTCACACTAATAGAGAAGCACCCCTGTAAGTCTCTGAACCGAGGCAGCTGTGTCACAGAGCACAGTATTTGAGACCCGCCTCATTTCCTGACATTTCATGTCACTTGTGTTGGGGCACATAGCGAACCATTTGGTGGGACAAACAAAGGGCAATCCATATGCACTCAAATGTGATGCCAAAAGCAGACTGTAAAGAAAAACATGAATACATTTTACAAAATAAATTTTCTTTAACACTGTGTAGCAAACATAATAAATACAATATAAAGACAAATAAAACTTGAGACAACATACAACATGTACCTCACTTCCTTAAATTTTTGAACAGTGAGGCTTGACCGTCTGAGCACCCTACATAAAAGTTCAGTCCACTCCTGAAATCCCTACCCTCTCCTTGTAACCTACCAATTTCCTTTGTTTATTTTATGTTCCCCTTCTTTAGAATGTGAGCTCTCTGTGAACAATAACTTAAGTCTGTTATGTTTGCTACTATAATTCAAACACCCAGAAAACAGCCTTTATCACCTAACTCTGCTCATTAAGAAGTTGTTGAGTAAATAAATTATACAACTATGTGGTATGATCCATATTATGGTGAAAACGTTACTTTGAGCTCCTTATTTATTCAAACAAGTTTCCAAATAGAGACACCAAAATGTCACCATTATAACTTTTCTTCAATGAGTGTATACTTATAGATTCAAAATTAATTAAAACTTTAAAACAAGGATAAGAAATTAACTACCCCTCAAAATAAATCCCCAAAGGTTCTTTCCTAGCACATAAAAAGTGGAAAATCAGTTGATCTTACAATTTTTACTCTACACAATTCTCTGCTCTATCTACCTTTTTCAGAATGACATGCAGTTTTCAGAGCTTTTAGGCTAGGGGTAGAAATCACACAATTACTGGGGTCGCAAGCATACAAATTGTTTTAGAACCACTGAGGCATTTAAGAAAGGTAGAAGCATAGTTGCCAGAAGGAAAATAAACAGTAGTTTGCCGTGACATGAACACCATCACTGCACAAACAGCTCTGGACAGCACTGCTTCAGAGACTCCTGAGCAGACACAGCTCCCAGGGGCTGTCTTTCCCCCTCTGCCAACTCCATCTGGATTCAGCAGGTGTGACAGCATGGTGGAGTGAGGAGAAGAAGTTGTGGTTGGAGGCAAGTCATTGCTGGTGCTGTTTACAGGACTGATCACAAAGGCATTGGGGAAATTCGCTGATCAAAGGGCTACTTTCAGTTCCTCCACCTGCCAATTGAAAAGACTAAGTGCTTTGAGTTTGTTGAACATATTTTTCTTGTTGACCATTGATAATAAGACAGTGTAAAGCTTACTGTGTATCTTTCGTATACAATTACAACAATTTTTGAGTTTGTTAATTTAAGGTAAAACCTGAATCTTGCTTTGAAGTGTTTATAAATTAGACAGCTATGGAAGCGACTAGGTCATTTATCCAGTCAGCTCTTAGAGTTTGCCACTACTAAAGTATTTATTGCTTTCTAAACGTGTATCACTTGTGCCATAAATCACATGCCAGTGCACCAGTGCATCAAGTAGATAAGAAGGTATTAAATAAGTTAATGTATCTATCAAAGGAACACATTTTTAACCAGAGAAAGATTTATATACTCGCATCGTTGTTTCCATTCATGTTTCTCATTCACTGATGCATGCATAAATCAGTCAATGGGTATCAGCTGAGTACTTACTGTGTGCACAGCACCATGTTTGGAGTTGAACACATGTTAAGAAATAAAAGAGGTGTCCGTTCTGCCCACGTGGAGCTTACGATACATTGGAAACAGGATAGAAAATAAAAAGTTAATACAAAAGTGGTCATATCACTATGACTTTTGAAAAAATGCTGTAATGTTTTAAAACAGTAAAGTTATAGAGAATAAAAGGTATATGGTGTGGGTACATGTGTGTGTTGAAGCACTATAACTTGGAGAAGGGGGTCGGGTGATTCAATTCTGTGGTCCCGTGCACTTTCAACCAAGAAAGGGGCTAAGGGAAGAAAATGGCAAGATACAGAAGTACATAATTAGAAATAGATGAAGAAATAGAAAAAACAAAGATAGATATCCTCAATAAGATAATAAATACTTAAAGACATTGTTAAAAAACACTAAGAATAGGAATGAGTGAATTGCATTACTATCAAGCAGATATGTACCTGATATAAAAATGTCAATAAGTAGCTTATTAATATAATTTGTAGGAAATAAAGTTAGGTTCTGAGATTCTGTGGACAGAGTATATACCATATAATAGTAACAACCATTATACTAAATAGAGAATAAAAATTAAAGTAAAATTCTGTGAAGGCAAAAGAAAAATAAAAGACATAATAGTATTATTTGGTAAAAGGTGTTCTGATAGAAAATAGTAATAAGCAAGGTGATAGATTAAAAATTAAGGATGTATTTTCAAAATAAAAGGGTACAGACTAATGTGTGTGGCATTACTTCAGGGAAATGCATCCCTGGAATTCTTTGTTGCTTTTTTGGCAAACCTCTTGAATAATTATGTAGGCTATTTGGACAGATTCCAAATGAAACAACTAAAATGTTGAAAGGAAAGGCTTACAAGGACAGATTAAAGGAAAAAATATGTATGACTTTAGCATGTCAGACACTGAAGAAGAAACATTATGTTTTACAAGTATTGAAACATGTAAACTTGAGGAAAAAGAATTCTTTGTGTAATAGGTTGCACAATTATGAGTATGTTACAACTGAAAAAAAAAAATCCCCCTACTAATAATGTTGTTTTTCAGTAAGAACCATTTACACAAGTTATCCAAACATGGCCAACTGTTAATTAAGGCCACCAAGCAGACACTGACATTCCCAGTAATCTAAACTATGCAGACCTCAAAATCCATAGAGGCCCATCTGAACCGGACAAAGTAGGCCAGGACACAACTGCAGAAATCTTCCTCCTACGCTAGAACTGAGCTTTAAATGTGGAAGGGATCCTCACACGGTTTGGGGCTTTGCTGTGTAGCTGTGCTAGAGTCAAGTTCTGGACTTGTGTCTATAAGACCTAGTTTTTTTGGAGTGTGGATCATTTATGCTATTCTCAGTCTTTATCCTTATCTGTCTGTAGAGAAAATGATAACCCCTCAGGTAGTTATGAGGTATAAGAGAGCTGCTGCATATGAAAACATATTTTATGTGTTTAAATGTCTTAGTCCTAGTTACTATAATGAACTCAATGTGTTAAAAGCTGTAGGATGAAGACTGAAAGAGGGTGATTTCTGCAACTGGGTATTATATGTGTTCCTGCTCTAAAGGAATCCAGCCTCCTCTGAGTCGCCGTTCACCCTGCAGCCCTCTTAGCTGAATGTTGTTTTTTCTCTTGTAGCTTCTAGACCTGAAATGGGGTGCAAGTCTCTCTTGCTCCTCAGTGAGACTTCCTGAACATTCACTCTCCCACAGTTTAAATTCCATGTCCTACATCTCTATTCCCCCATACTACCTTGCTATTATAGTTATCTTGTGCTTGCTGCTCCATATGCCCTCCTTCTTTGAAGATTTCCATTCCTGGTTCACTATCATTCTCTGCAACATTTCTCCTGGTATAATTTTTGGGGATTTCAATACCCACATAGATGATTTTTCCCCAACCTGGCCATTTTTGTCCTGACTTTTTCTTCTAATGCTTTTGTCTTCCACCCTCCCTCAACCACTACTCCCATAGTCATACTCCCAAATTCATAGTTATCAGTAACTGTAGCTACAGTAGGATCACTTCAGTGTCTTCAGAATCTTACACCTCATACCATCACTTTCTGTCTTTGTTGCTCACTCCCTTAAGGACCCCAGCTCCAGCTTTCAGCTCCACCAAGATTTCCAATGGACCCTACTTCGTTTTGACAGCGCTCCATTTTTCTTAGCTCCAGAAATGGGAAAGGCACTTTGGAAACTACTTTAGTTTGAACTTTTTGAAGCAAAAATGGTGAAAGCATCGCAGCTGAGAAATTCATAAATGGTCAAATACATCTTAAAATGGATAACCACGGAGACCAGTCTGGGGAAGAAGAGAGATAAGGGCTGAAAGTTAGAGCAGTGTCAAGAGTGGGTTCAGTGGGAATGAATGATGGCAAGAGAGGAAGAAAAACAGAAGATTCTGTGAAGAGAGGGGAAGTCTGAGGAGTATGCAGCACTGTTACCTGAGCAACTCCCGCAATAAGGAAGTCTAATAGGCACATGCTGGTGGAGTGAAAGTGTTAGGCTAAGCAGCAGTTTAGAATAGTTTTCAAAAAAGTGAGTAGCACTACATCAACTCCTCCTTCTTGTTCTGTGAGTTCAAGAACTGAGAAAAAACACAACTATAATTCTCTTATGCAAAGTTCTATAACAGAAGAGTAAAAGATAAGTTGGAATCAGTACATGCACCAACAAGTTCAAATTGTCATTGGTTGCTCAAATTACAGGCCTGTTGAAGCATAGGTCACATGACTTTTCCAACCCCAGGTTCCTCATTTGTTAATGAGATTAGGAGTGCCTTCTCCGCTTATATTCCCTAGAACAGTGATAGGAAATGCTAAGAAAATTTAACTGTTGTTTTATTATTATTATTTTAGGGAATGAATATAACAAACCATATGGAGGCCCATTTCAACTATTACATAGAGTACAGGTATATAGAAGATATTAATAAAGTGATCTCATATTAAATGGTATAATTTTTATTAAAGTCAATCCAATTCTGCTTTGAAAAAAACATTTTGGATAAGTAATTAATAAACCAAAAATATTATTTTCTAGATGATGTGGTTTGAAATTCTTTTTGATGCTTTTGTTTGGCGAAAATTTCTTAATAAATTACATAGGAATAAAATTGAATGAGGATGGGATGTAAGGCAAATAAAAAACCTTCATTAAATCAGCAGAAATAAAAAACTTATTAACCTTTAAGATCACTTTGTCCTACATTATGTATTTGAAAATTATAGAGAAAGCAAGCTCTAACACATCATATTGAATAACTGTGGAACTCTGTAGAGGAGCAGTGGAATCTCAGAAAACAAAAACAAATTATAAACATCATGCTGAAATAAAATTAAATAGGAAGATTTTGAAGATAATGTGTTTTGAATCACTTCTTAAGTGCTCCTCTTTTCCCTCCCAGCTTCACTGTTCTTACCAGTGTAACATTATTCTGAAAGACACACTAACTCTTTCTGGTCACAGTATACTCCAACCTTTATTTCTGAATGTGAAAAGTGTGACACTTTACCAACTTGAATTTGAAAAATTTAAAACTATGATCCCAAGAGAATAAATATCATTTACCCCTTCCAAAAAGTCTACTAGTTAAATAGCAGTTAGATATAATATGTGTTTTACAAATAAGAAAATCTTTAACAAAATATCTCCATGATATACAGGACATGTCACAAAGTATGTTCTAGTATTTAACAGAACAGGATTATATTTAAACTGGATTCTAATTCTAACAAGCTACTAGGCATTTGCATTCTGTTAGGAAATTATTTAATATCTCTGTATCTTTGTTTTATCATACATATGTAAATAATAAAAACATTTGTCTCAGAATTGTTGTGAGAAGCAAAGATGGTATGTAGAATGGTGGAACAAAAATAGAATGCACTCAGTAAATGTTATATTTATTAATTTAGAAAGATATCAGAACGAATGTCCCTTGTTAACTTGTCTGGCAAGATACTTAAACTGATATGGTAGCAGTCCCCAAGTGAAGAGAGGAAAGGAAAAAAGACATGAGTACCTGAAAAATTGTTCCAGGTCAAAGCTAATGCAAGGTGAAATGTCAGAACCTTGTATCTTTAATAAAGTAATCTATCACCTAGAGGTAGCTTTTCTTTTAACTGATGATGCATCCCATCCATAAAAGTCCCTTGTATCATGCCTGTACATTAACAGTATATATTAAACAAGCTCTTGCAGGGGCATTGAGTGGTATTTTCAAAGTAGGTCCATCTACGACACAGACTGTAAAAAGCAAAAAACAAAATTTAAAATGAGTGTGTATTTCTAAGGAACACTGATTTGGAGTGGGGAAATAACTCCATTCATTTCAATACGTAGAGTGTCTCTTTTGGGTTTTGCTGTTGTTCAGTTGTGGTGTTTGTTTTGCTTGGCACTGTTCTAAGCTCAGGTTCTGTAGGGAGCACAAAACATGAAGCAAGAGCTTGGCATATAAATATTAAAGCATTTTGAATGGGAATGTGCTTTTTGTTTGTCCCTGGACAACATTTCAAAAAGATTGTGTTTACAATACAAAAGTTAAACAATAGAAAGAAAAAAGGTGAATAAACAGACAGGAAAAATAATTTGGATAAAATTGGAGTTCAGTACATAATAAGAGAGAAAAATGTGAAGACAGAAGGTCATCGGAGATGTGAGCACAGACAGAAGACTCACAGGTGGGAGACTGCTGGCCATCACCAGGAGAGATCTGTCCACTTACGTCAAATGCAAATATCCTCCAGTGTTCACTTGACTGTTCTAGTCTGTTCTGCTTAAAAGTCGTGAGCCCATTTTACCTAGGCTGTCTTTATATAATCAAGTATCAGTGAAACGTAAATGTTTATTCTGACCTCAGTACAAGAAGAGATTTAAGAAGATTATTTTGCATCCCCAAAATAAATGACTTTATCAAATACCAAGCATAAACCTTAATGAAAGCATAGTGACTTAACCCTATTTAGAGATTACCTTCAAATCAAGCACAATATCATCTAACAAGAGATTAAAACTTTGGCCTTTCCTTTTAGGCGCTATTATACCATATTAAATTATTTAAAGTGATCAATCAGTTTGATACAGACCTGTTTTAGAAAATAGAAATAGTAAAGCTAAGATATAGAGTAAATCTTCCTCCATAGTAACAATCACATTCAAAAGTGCCTTCGTATTAAAAAGCTTTCACTTAAATTCTTGTACATAAATCCCCCATTCTACTTCATGTGCTATTAAATCCTTTGTTGAACAAATCTTACTCTGTTACTATCAATATATTAATGCATATTTAAAAACAAAATAACAGCACTTTTCTTCTAAAATATAACCAAATAATTGTGGTATATTTTATCTGCATTCTGAGGTCTACTTCTCTACAAAATTGAGTAATATGTTTTGTGAAACCTTGGTTCATTACTGACGGGGAAAATGAATAAAAACAATGTAACAACATTTTCTCTGGCATGATGGGAAAACAAAGTTTTCAAACAAGAAGATTCTTCCGAGTTCTGTCTCCTTCACCATTAAGCAGGTTTTCAAGCTTATACATTTTTTACAAAATCTCCTCAATGATGCATACATTTTACTGCCTTTGTACCGCAAAATATGGAACACATTGCAGAGAGTCTGTGTCCAGAATGCAAGACCAATATGGGCACCAATTACTATAATATCTTCTCACACAAGGCTGCCTTTCATCCTTTAAATTTAGCCAAACCTGCTCCCCAGTTTTTACCCTATAAGCTCTCAGTGTTAGCATATACATTTTTCAGTCTCCTCTTCGTCTAATAGCTGCCATGTTTTATTGCTCTGATTAAAATTGACCTTTTACTTCATATGCCCTTCATTTTCTGGATCTAATTTAAAGAGAACCCAGGAACTTAAAAAAAAACAAGAGTAATAGATTTTCTATATGATCTAAGTCTTAAATGTAGTATCTATTTTAGGTGATCAGAAGTTTTTGATGTTTCTTCTAGGTTCTCAGCTATGTGCTACAAGCAAAGCAAGAAGACAGTTGGCTACAAGTAGAGTGGATATAAATACTGGCCCAGCTGATAGATTTAGGTAGGTTACTGTGATCAAATCAAGGTGTAAAATCCTGAGTTGCTCCATAATTCAGATCTAATTTATTTCTGTTTATATTTTAAACTTCAGGATTTAGTAGTAGAGGCTTCACATTGCCATCTTTTTTTTTTTTTTTTCTACAAAATGAAATAAATCACAAATTGAGTCTGGTGGATTTTCAACCTTTTAAAGAATTTTATGGTGAAGGCTATGCCCCGGATGCTGTCATGCCAGGGAACATTACAGGTATGCATGGTGGGAGAGAAAGGAAAAAGACAGATAGGGCGAGAAAGAGTTTTTATTTTAGGAGGACTCTGACAGAATCGATGTCACTGGATACAGCCTGAGAAGAACTGTTACACATGATGTCAGCAACTGTATAAAAACCTGAGAGCAACTTCTGTAGAAATTGTGTGATGGTGAATCTGTAACCTGGTTTTAAAGGCTATAGGAGCAGATTCCAGAAACTACTTTGCAAGGAACGGTTCTCAGGTAAGGATCATTAGAAACAAATAAATGATGTCAAGTCACAGACAGTTTGATACACAATAGGCACAAATATAAGGATTAGTAAGGATTAATAATGTTTTGATAAGCATTAAAGCTTTGATATGCCATTTAGTCTCTTTTGTGTGCATGACTTATTTAGAAACTCGCAAACTCTAGAAAATATTCACTTTACTATCATGACAGAAAAAGATATGCAGTCATCTCTTACTAGTCGTATAGGCGTATGTAAACATGTAGTTGGTCCATGTACATACATTCAGGTAAGTCAATATCACAGAATTTCTCTTTATAAAACAGATCATTGTTATGTAGAATAAGCTTAAAAGCATGCCAAATATTTCAATAATTGTTTTACTGCAAGCACCTCATTCGTCTGTATGCATTTACTTTGAAACAACTCGGGAGACCCCTGAGGAACACTGGTTCAGACCACACATGCGCATGTTCGTGGCAGTGAGAGCAATACTGCTCCCATGTTAAAATCCTGTGGAACACACAGTAGGTCTTCGCTTTTCTGGGGGATCACTGAAGGCTAACTAATAATATCAGTTTCATACTGAGTAGAAATTCAGTTTATGTGGATTTGCTGATTAGCATTTACAAGTTTACTTCTTTTATTTTTTCCATCTTTCCTGTAAAAGAGCTCCACTGATTATCCTGACACCTGCTGGAAAGGGCAGAGTTGATTCCAGTCTCCTTTTCCTTTCAACAACTCTTTCAAATCAGACTATTTGAAGGTGTTTTAAGTGACAATTAAGTGGTAATTCATTCGGTTCCAGTATTTATAACATGTAATTTCTAGCATTATCACATAACTATGAGAAAACTGTCAATAGCCCATGTAGGTAACCAGTAGACTCTCTGTATGTTTGCTTTAATTCATCAACAGATACTAAAGTCATTACATGAGCATTGATTTTAAGAACAAAAATTAAAATGAAACCATGCTAGACATCTTCATTAAAACATAGAATAGAATTGAATAATAGGAATGGCTTGGCTTTGATTTTCTACTTTTCTTTTCAAACAAAATGTCTGTTTGCAAACTACTTAGGGAATAAATTCAACTATATAAAGAGCAAATTTATTAGCTGTGACAGAAGCCATACCATTAATTATATGTTTTCAAAGTTTGTTATTTGTTTCTCAGTACCTATTCATTTTGATTTACTCTGGCTTGAACTGAGTTTTGAAGCCTGCGTTGTTTTTTGTGTTCTTGTTGCTCGTTTATTTTGGCAAGCATGTAATGAACCCATTATCTCATAAATCAGAATCAGTGCTATTGCACCTGCAATTGTGTTCAGTAAACAGCAAATATCAGAATTAGTTTCTTGGGCTTTAGGTACCCTTAATTCTAGCAAGCTTTTAAACTATACATAAATGATAACACAGCCCATCTCATTATACAAAATCTTGTAAAAGATAAAAAGTTTTAAAATTAATAATCTAACTAAGACTTTTATCTTAATTAATATCAGTGAAATTAGGAGTTTGGGCTATAAATTTAGAGTCTCAAAACTGTCAACCATTTTGGAATGGCTGTGAGTAACCAAACTATTTTATTGTAGTCATGTGTATTTTATCTCTGTACTCTATGCTGGTATAATGTTGTAAGAAGGAAAAATCCTATGTATCTAGCAATAAAAGTACATTTTATTAACAATTTATTAAAAGTAACCTAATCCTGAACACATGTTTTAATGAATAATGATCTTAAGATATCTGAGCAAAGTACAACAGAGTTTTAATTTAGAGAAGAGTTTAGAAGTGGTATACACTTACTTGGTTTTGAAGATCTCTGTTACTTCAAGACCATAGAAGGAAGAATAGAAAATGCCAACTTCTTAACTATTAATTTGTGTTATTGTAAACGTTTTCTCAAAATTGTCCAAGTGTAAAAAATACATTCAGTTCTAAGGGAGAATTCCAAGAATGATTAGGAAAAATAGGCATGACCAGAAGGGGAAAAAATGTGTATTGCACCATGACACTGTGTGACATGGCTGAGATTTTGCATTAGTGTCAAACAGTCACAGCAGGATACTTTATTTTCACTTAATTATTACTTTTAATTCAACATCTCAAAATTATTTTTAAGTATTTCACCAAGAATGTACAGTTAGCACTTATTTTTAAGGTGTAAAAATAATGATTGTTTTAAAACAGGTAATGAAGACACCAATGTATAATCATTTTTAAAACATAAAAGACCTGTTATTTCAGCATAAATATTCCTATACTAATCACAGAAGCATGGTGTTGTTATCCCCAGTGAGATTATTCAGGTACTAATTTATGTTCATGTCCAATTAACTAAAAAATGCCATTGATTTAAAAAATGCAAATGGCAATGATTCATAGTATTTAGGACATGTCTAGACATTTTTAGACAGTGCCATTTGCCTAAAGACTTCAGGCACAAACTGCAGGCACAGGGACAGATTGCATAAGATGTCACGTGCTTGCTGCAACTGTATGCATGTTATTGGATTTTTTAGAGCAGCCCATAATGATGAATAATTTAAGAGTTAATAAAATATTCAGTCTGACTGATCCATTGGTTTAATTTTAAAATAAAAACGACTAATAAAAGGAATTACATGTCCTTATCAAATCCAGTGCATGAATGCACAAAAATTACAACCCACACAGGGGAACTCCAATTTCTAAAAGGTATGCATGAATTGGACAAATTGTGTGTGTGGAGGTGGAAGGGAGAGGGTACAGAGAAATTCTAAGTGCTAACACTGGCTTTAATAACTTTGCTCAAAGTTTAATTGTTTGGAGCTGTCATGCAAGCAAGCTGCATTCTGCCTTCTGCAGGGCTGAGGGAGAATAAAGTAGAAAGGTGCAAGTTTGACATAAATTGCTCATGGAAAATGGTGTTTTTTCTTAAAGCCCTCTTTCCCTCTCACCACAGGCTGGCTGAAAAAGAGAAAGCTACTGAAGAATATGGAGTACACAGCTGCCGGAGCATTGTCTAGGAGCCTGAAGGGGAAGGCCAGGCAACCTTACCATGGTAGGTCTGTCTGGAGGAGTAAACTGTGCCCTAAGCTTGGTTATCCTTACGAGGCAGAGCTTCGGGCTGCAGCAAGCTGGGACTCATCGCGACCCAGGCTACACCAACCAGACCAAGCAAGGATATAGCGGCCACACACACTAAAAGCTCCATCTCTTCCACCTCTGCCGCCCTCCTCGGAGCGGGACAGATGGTGGCAGTGGCATGGTGTAGGTGTGGGTGAGTGTGTGTGCGTTTTCGTGAACGGAGGCAGGGAAAGGAGGAGGAAAGTGACTGCAGTTCTTCCCCTTCCCCTTCCAGCTAAGGGATCAAAGTGTAAATGAAATTCATTCGGGAAATAAGAGAAAGGAAAAATATCGGTGGTGGGAGCATTATCACTGGGGGTAACCGGCCGAGCAACTACAGAGCCATTACCATTCTGTAACCTTCAGTGGAGTGGTGCCTCTGCCTGATCACTGGAAGGGCACTTTGTAAGCGCCGGGGAAGCACACCCCTACACACACGCTGGGGATAGCATCCTCATTCTGGGGGAGAGTGGCAGGCGAGGAGAGGAAAGGCCACACAGATCACTACTAGCAGGGCAGCGAGGGCGTGTGGCCAGGAACGCCGTGCTTCCTGGGTGGAGAGTAGCCCAAGAGTACACAATTTTCCTGGGAAACAAATGGATGGATGCTGCAGAATATTCATGCAGTGACTAACCTCAAATGGACTCTAGTCAACACATTTTTAATCCAACTATCCATTTTTAGAGGCACGGAATTTTAAACCCTGTAGTGCGCTCAGCTCTCTCCGTGAAGCAGCCTGAGGAGCCCCTTAGAAGGGGCCGCTGGCATCTGTGAGTGTAGAAGGGACGCAAACCCCCCTCTCGCGGACTTCCCAGAGCCCTTGTCGTTCCCCCCTGCCCTTTTCTCATGCCAACTTCAGCCTCCACGGGCGCCGAGACGGGACCACG
The DNA here is from genome assembly GCA_004027735.1 of Carollia perspicillata. Taxonomy (NCBI): domain Eukaryota; kingdom Metazoa; phylum Chordata; class Mammalia; order Chiroptera; family Phyllostomidae; genus Carollia; species Carollia perspicillata. Next base: position 71,983 of record PVKM010001070.1, read on the forward strand.
TCCAGGGCTTACAATGAAAAGCCACTTCTCGCAAAGAACCTGGAAGTCATCTATCTATACAACTCAGCAGGAGGTTCGTCGAAGTCCTCTATTTTAGTTTTTTAAACAGTATGGTTTATTTCACACAAGTCATGGAAAGCACCACCAGACCAGCTCTTACAACTTTTCTGCTCTTAGGTGGGGGCGCGAGGGTTGCACCGAAAGATTTTCTATTTTCAAGAGTTCAGTTTGCTGAGCAGGAAGGGAGTGCTGAGCAAAGATCGAGGCCCCTACTTTTTTTAAAAAAAAGGCCGATTCTGGGGTAATCCACGATGCTGCCTTCGTGGATGGAGAGGTGGAAGAAAGCCGAACTGACTGGTCAGACCGTTCTCCATCTCACCCTCTGCCCAAACTCCCAGCATCAGGTTTGGGTTTGCAAACTGCTCAGCCCAACCCCGAGGCGAAGCGCCGCACCCCAGAGGCAGCTGTGGTCCTGCAGCTTTCCAGCCTCATCCCGTTTTAACTAGATGACGACCCGAACCCTGGCTTCCCCAGCTGGCTCGCAGGAAATACCAGCCCGGGATCGGTGATTGTAGCGGGCTTGACAAGCATTGCCTCGGAAGGGTATAAGCGGTCACGGCCACCCGATGGCCAAGTGAGCCGTGGAATATCTGGTGCCAAAGAGCGCCGTTCCCTCCCGCCCCCGCTCTTTCCCCGTCTTTCCTCACTCTCACCTCCGTACCACCCGCTCAACCCCGTTCACTCGCTCTGACTTTGCGAGCACTTTTCCGGGGAACCCGGTTCTGGACGCCTCCTCCGCGCCGCCCACCCGCGGTGCTCAACATCCCGGGGTCGTCAGGGGGACCGCCTCCGCACCAGCCCCCTGCACCGCGTTTCTCAGGGGACTTTCCTGGGTCCCGTACCCAGCGGCCCGGCCCTCGCTGCCTCACCTTTGCAAAACTGGGGGACACCGAGGCTGAGCACGACCAAGAGCCAAGCGGCCACCGAGCTCTTCATGATCCCTTCTCCCCGACTTGACTCCAGCTAATCGGGGATCGTAGCCTGGGGCAGTGTCGCGGAGGTAGCACCGCCGGTCACCGGCAACCCCGCCCCTGACAGTGAATTCAGGAAGATGTCTTCTTGCCGAAGCGCTTCCTTAAAAAAATTCTTGGAGAGGGCGAAAACAGTCGGTGACCAAACAGAGGAATTCCTCTTCTCCTTTTGCCTGCGTTCTGGCGCAAAGAGGTGGGCGAGCTTTGGGGAGCTGCCTGGCTCAGCCTCCGCTGCGGGTGGGTCCCGGCTGAGCGCGGCGGCGGGGCGGGGCGCGGGATCCCGCGCGGTCCCGGTCACCCGGGCTGGGGGGACACAGTGCGCTCAGCTGGCGCTGCTAGCGCCGCTCTAGCCGTGTGGCTGCGGGGCTTCTGACTTGGAGAACAATGAAGCGTGAGCGGGCGTGGAGCAAGCGAGCCAGCACCCAGGAGCGCACTGTGTACAAACAGAGGCGGCGTGCGTGAGAGCCTGAGCCTCCCAGGCGCGCTCCCCAGGCGCCACCCGCCCCCTGTCCTCCTTCTTATCCCCTCCCTCAGTCTCTCCCTCCCTCAGTCTTTCTCTCTCTCCCTCTCTTTCTCTCTCTGTCTCTCTCTCTCCCTCTTTCTCTCTCTCTCTCTCTCAGGTGGCTCCTTCTGCTGGAAGAGAAAGGGGAGACAACTGCAGCCACACCCTGCCACCTGCTACTGCCTCTGAAGTTCCTACATTCTTACATTTCTTGTACCTTTTCCACGCACACCAGAGACGCTGGTTGTCTGAGATTCCCTGGGTTTCCAGCGTTGATGTTATGAAGAACTACGTTAAGAATCCCCCTGAAGCCCAGTTCCCAATACAGCCAGGAAAAGAAGTTAAGAGATTTTGAAAAGTGGCTCTTGGGGCACGAAACTGCAAAAGAGACAGAACGCTGCAAAGTGAGTTGTCCTGGATTCTCAGGAAATGCGACCTATTCAGCAGCCAGACTGTAATCATACAAGACAGGGCTGCTCTACTTCTGTCTGCACTTTTGTTAGCTCTGGGGCTGGAGCTGAGGGTGGTGGGCTCATCTCTTCTCAGGGGCAAAAAGATGAAGGCTTGGGGCAAGCGAATAGGGAACATGCGTCTTGTTAAGCAGGACATCTGTTTCAAATGAGAAATACTGCGGCGAATTTGGGGACAGTGCAAGAAAACAGAAGGCAATGACAGATTCCTGAAGCATCCCTAAAGTGGATCGAATTACCCTGCTACCCACCAAACACAATATAAACGGACTGTTTTTTGCAGTGAAAGTGGTTGAACCAAAATATAGCCCATGGCTTACAATAGTGCTCACTTCTCTTTCCTGTTAGAATGATTGCTTAGTGTAAATGAATTCAATTCCAGCAGTTGTAGATACCAAAATTAAACTCGGTTCCCCCCCCCCCTTATAGAGAGGGTGGTAGAAAGAGGGACAGAAACAAAGACACAGAAAAATTGAAGAATACATTCTTGAAGGCACAACATGAAAGGAGAATGTACTAAGTAAAGGATAACAAGACATTTGGCCATGCAACTTCATCTCCTTTTGCCTCCTGGAGTTACTTAAACTTCAATTTTTACCTTCTTTTTGGAATTTGAGGTGGGATCAAAGATGCAAGACTGATGGAAAAGTGATACTTTATATTGCTATGGAGGAGTTAAGGTATTATGCCACAGGCAAACAAAAAAACATCAACAAAAATTATTCAAAACAAGGTTTGTTCTGATCTCATGTTCGTTGGGAGTGTGAAAGAATGGGGTTTTTTTTCTGCTAATAGATTTTTTTCAATTTTTTAATGTTTTCAATTACAGTTTACATTTAATATTATTTATATTGATTTCAGATGTACAGCATACTAGTTAGACAAACATATGTACTTTGCAAAGTGTTCCGCCTGGTATTTCCAGCACCCAACTGGCACATACATAATTACAGTATTATTGACTATATTTCCTATGCTGTACTTTGCACCCCCATGACTGCTTTGTAACTACCAATCTGTACTTCTCAATCTCTTCACTTTTTTCACCCACTTAAGGAACTGGGTGAGAAAAAAAGAGTTTTAAAAATGACTTTGCTAAGGAAAAAAGAAAAAATTATTTATTTACCATCTATTTTCATACTCAAAACAACTCGTGTTAGAATAAGGCATCGCTGTCTTGAGCTGTAGCAAACTAGTTTTAAACAATTAAATTCCAACGTTCTGGCACATCATTACTACTTAATTTCAAAAGTGTGCTTTCTGGTTGTGCTGTAGCGTGTCTACCATAAAGTACTTCTTCCTATTTTTTTTAATGAAATGACATGTTTAGTATTAGTGTTAAAGTATTATTTCTAAAAGACAGCACTAAATTTCAAAAATGCAATATCAAAAAACCTATGTCTCTGTGGTGAGATATTATTTTTCTATTTAATTCCCTGTTTATTTCCACTTTTATGATAACATATGACCTTAATAAACATGTTAGGAAGGTAAATAATTTTTGATGACAGCATATGCTACTATTTTTTTTCTTTTCAAATTTAAAATCTTAAAATAAAAGAACTTCAGGAGGATATAAAACTACTTTAAAATGCGTATTCTGTGACCAAATTCCTGGAGTTGTGACTATAAATGCCATCTTGTATTAACTGGTAGATGACTTGTAAAGCATGTTGCCAGTTTAAAGCCTCCACTTCCACAAGCCCCATTTACCATCTAAATCTGATACATAGGCTCAGGTCTGCAGCTCCCGAGGCTTAGTTACTCCTCCCCACAACCACTTACTGATAATGATCAGGTACCAATAAGCCTTTCGTTTTGAAAGTTACAAGCGCTTTACCTAATTTACGTTTATAGCACTCACTTCACTTACTAAATTCATATATAGCCTCTTCAGAGTGGAATATGAGAAATATTAGAAGACCAAAGGAAAGAGATTTATTTACAAAGAAGAAAATGTAAAAGAATGATATTCTGTTATGAATCTTCTGACTCACATAAAGTGCTAAGGGACCTATACTAATCATATATGATCTACCCTACAGTTTATAGATGCTCCAAATATGTGCTTCAAGCGCCAAAAATGAATCTATACATCACTTGAAGACAGCACTTCCCAAAACATTTTCTGCAGGCTCACTGTCCCCAAGATGTTAATAGGTTTCTGGGAAAAACAAATTTTTCCTTGGTCAAATAATCTGGGTAACATTGCTATCATACCAGTATCTTAAACATTCATGGTGAATGTTAGCATATAAAACTTGGTAAGGTCCTGTGTTTAAGAAACTTTTCCAAAAGTGTTTAATCCAGAATTGTCTTTAATATCCAAAATATCCCTGGATTAAAATTTGGATTTCAGCCTTGTGTGATCCAAAGCAGAAAATCCAGCCAAACACAACTGTGAGTTTTGTTTTTATTTTTTTAGATTTTATTTATTTATTTTTAGACAGACAGGGAGGGAGGGAGAAAGAGAGGGAGTGAAACATTAGTGTGTGGTTGCTTCTCACGTGCCCCCAACGGGGACCTGCCTGCAACCCAAGCATGTGCCCTGACTGGGAATTGAGCCAGAAGCCTTTTGATTCACAGGCTGGCACTGAAGCCACTGAGCCACACCAGCCAGGGCAAATTGGTGCTGTTTTAAACTTCAGAATTTGAGGTAATCTGTTAAGCAGAACAGGAAAAAATACAGTAGATCACTATTATTACCCCCCTTTTTAGAGAGAGAAGGAATAAGGCACAGACTGGTGAGATAAGGTGTCCATCGTCTCAGCTTATTAAGTGTTGGAGCCAGTAATTTAACCTACACAGTTTGAATTCAGAGCCCATCATACTCTATTGGCAACAATTATAGAGGGTCAATTGTATAATAAACACTGATTTGTTTTCACATACATTGCTTCGCTAAATCACCTCAGCAAGGTTTATCAGGTAACTATCGTTGTTGTTATTATTATTATTATTATTATTATTATTATTATTATTTCCATTTAACTGTTGGGGAAACCACTGATGTAATTTGGGTATAATTAAGGCAGTACTGAGGGACGGAGCCAGGAACCAGGAGGCAGGAGCCAAGAGCCAGGATCTGAGTCCTGGTTTGATTTCAGAAGTGACATTCACAACCATTATGTTGTAGTTTCTAGTTAGACAGTCGTCTAACTTACTTCATGCATTTATATTTTCTATTGAAGTAGCTGTAATTGGAATTGTCATTTTTTAGTATATTCTACATTCCCTTAGACCTTCTTGATTTATCATTTTAGCATATAGTGTGCTTGAATGTAGAGTTCTAAGCACATTTTAAAATTGTCCACAATATTTGCATAACTCGGAACACTCTTTCATTGCTCTCCATAAGCACCAAGCCAAATCATTCCCTCCAAGCTCCTACTCAAGCTGATATGAGCATCTGAGGTGACCTCTCACAATTTCTGCTGATTTCATGTCTTCCCACAAGACCTCCCTACATTATTCCAGCACACTAGAGCCATATATATATATACTTTTTAGAATTAACACTTTCTATTCTTCTCTAGTTGTATCACTAGTGTTATAAATGGTCCTTGCAGTGAAGACAATTATGGTCCTTAGACAAAGCTGGGTGTTAATTTAAACTTCTCAGTCTTCCCACCATGCTCACTAAGGAAAGCTAATTATTAAGAATATACAATAAAAATAAAAGCAAAAAAATAATTTCAACAATAAAAATTTTAAAAAGGAAAAAGTACTATATGTTTTATACCAGATTCCAAGTTCCTAGTATTTCCCATCTTGATTCCTTGGTAGGCGCTGTTTCCAGGAAATGCGCAGGTTCATTATGAAAAAGTAAGCCTTGACCTTCAGACTGACCTTGGTGAGAGAGATCTCTGGTGCCTCTGATTCCTTCCCTCCAGTTTCCCAACCATTTCATGGACTTAATTTTTAGCTCCCTAAGCTATTTTTGAATAATTAATACATGCACATAATAAAAGTTCAATGGTACAAACATACAGGGAAATACATGTTTCCCTCTTAGTGTCATTTCCTACTTATAAGGTAGCCTCCGCAGGAAAAATTGGTGGCAACTAGTAGCTATTGCTGTATAATCTTCTAAAGATATGTGTACACACACACACAAACATACACATATACATACATATATGTGCATATATGGTCTATATATGTGTGTATACATACTTTTCACAATAATTACTGTATTATATAAATGTTATGCATTTGGGGTTTTATTTATTTATTTGTTTGTTTGTTTATTTATTTCACATTAAAAAATTGTTCAAGTACAGTTTTCTTCCTTTTCCCCTCACCCCAGCCCAGTCCCCCAGTCCTCTCCACCTCCCTCCCAACTCCACCCTCCCTGCTTATTCTCCATGTGTCCTCTATAATTGCTCTTGCAAACCCTTCATCCTTTTCCCCTAAAATTCCTCCCCTCTCCCCTCTGGTCACTGTCACCCTGCTCTCAATTTCAGTGTCTTTGGTTATATTTTGCTCATTTGTTTTGTCGATTAAGTTCCTGTTAAATGTGAGATCATATGGTATTTGTCTTTCACTGCGTGGCTTATTTTGCTTAGCATAATGCTTTCCAGTTCCATCCATGCTGTTGCAAAGGGTAGGAGCTCCTTCTTTCCGCTGCATAGAATTTCATTGTGTAAATGCACCATAGTTTGGGGGCCATTCATTTACTGATGGGCACCTAGGTTGCTTCCAGCACTTGGCTATTGTAAATTGGGCTGCTATGAACATTGGGTGCACAGCTTCTTTTGGAATGGTGTTTCAGGGTTCTTGGGGTATAATCCTAGCAGTGCAATTGTTGGGTCAAAAGGCAGTTCCATTTTTAGTTTTCTGAGAAAATTCCATACGTTTTTCCATAGTGGTTGTACCAGTCTGCAATCCTACCAACAGTGCACTAGGGGCCCCTTTTCTCCACAACCCCTCCAACACTTGTTGTTTGTTGCTTTGTTTATGATGGCCATTCTCAATAGTGTGAGGTGGTATCTCATTGTGGTTTTAATTTGCATCTCTCTGATAGCTAGTGATACTGAGAATCTTTTCATGTGTCTCTGCGCCCTCTGTATGTCTTCCTTGGATAAGTGTCTGTTCAAGTCCTTCGCCCATTTTTCAATTGGGTTGCATGTCTTCTTAGTGTGAATTTGTGTGAGTTTTTTATATATTTTGGAAATTAAACCCTTGTATGAGGTATCATTGGCAAATATGGTTTCCCATATAGTTAGTGTTCTTTTTATTTTATTTTTTAATACCTTATCTTGTCCCTTTAATTTTTTAATTTGATTTTAATTGTTGTTCAAGTACAGTTTTCTGTCTTTTACATTTTATTTTAATACTGTGTTCTTTAGCCATGCAGAAGTTTTTGTTTTGATGAGATTCCATTTGTTCATTCCTTCTTTTATGTCCTTTGCTCTAGGGGACATGTCAGTGAAAATATTGCTGCATGAAATGTCTGAGATTTTCCTGCCTATGTTCTCCTCTAGGACTTTAATGGTGTCACAACGTATATTTAATTTTTTTATCCACCTTGAATTTATTTTGATGTATCATGTAAGTTAATGCTTGAATTTCATTTTTTTGCATGTAGCTATCCAGATCTCCCATCTTGTTTTTTGACAAAAATATTTCTGGAAATTATATCAAGGGCAGTGTAGTATTTATGGAACATAAATTTCTTTTAATAGACATTTAAGTTTAGTTTCCAATCTTTTACTATTGCAAACAATGTTCAGGGAACATACCTGTCTGCCTGCACATGTGTACAAAATAAACTTATTAGAATAGATATCCTAAGGTGACATGATTGGGTGAGGGTACATACATTTAAAATTGTGGCAGTTTTAACATCTGAGATATTGCTATTCACAAAAGACGAATTTATTCTTCCACCTATAATGCATCAAAGTGCTTGTCTCCCTATATTCTGGCCAGCACTGTGTGTTTGTAATTTTTGTCCTTATCAACCATATTGATGAAAACTGGCATCACTTGATTTTGATATCTCTTATCAGGAGTGGGTTTTGGTGACTTTTCACATATTCAAAGTAATTTATATTTTCTTTGTTATTTTTATATCATGACACTGCATGTTTTTGCTCTTTTTTTCCTACTGGATTGCTGACCTTTTTCTTGATTTGTAAAAATTCTGCATTTATTAAAGAAATTAGCCCATTGTGTATTATATTTATGTCAAAAATTTCTCACATAGTTTGTAGGTGTTTTGTTTGATTTTATTGTGCTAAAATATATTGTATTTGAAGTGATGAAATTTACGTATTTTTGCTTATGATCACTAGGCTTTATTTTTTGCTAAGATAAGCTTTTACTATTCTACATATAAACATATTCTCTTATACTTTCCTTTACTACTTTTATGGGTATTATGATTTCATGTATGTATTTATAATTTTTATCATTTATAATTTATAATTATAAATCATTTATAATTTTTGTGTAAAGGGGTAGTATACATCTTACCTGTTTTCCAGAAACTACTAGTTACATAAAAGTATTTATTGGAAAAACCCATATCTTTTTACTGATATGCCATGGCAATTCAGTCACTTAGTGAATATATATTTGTCTCTAGGGATTGCATTTATAGACTAACCCATTGGGTTACCCGTTCAAGGCCCAGCACCACACACTCTTAATAATTGTCATTTAAAATGTTTTTAATAACTTCAAAATACCAAGTTTTAAAGACAAAGAGAGAATCTTAAAAGAAGCAAGGGAGAAACAAGAAGTAACATACAAGGGAGCTCTGATAAGGCTAGCAGCTTATTTCTCAACAGAAACACTATAAGCTAGAAGGGAATGGGAAGAAATATCCAAGTAATGAAAAGCAAAGGCCTAAAACTAAGACTACTTTACCCATCAAGGCCCTCAATTAAAATGGAAGGTGAAATAAGGAGTTTCCCAGACAAAAGAAGGCTGAAAGTGTACACCTTCACCAAACTAGCACTGCAAGATATGCTAATGGGACTGCTATAAGAGGAGGAAGGGAAAGAGTGAGAGAGAGAGGAACACAGGTACAAAGGGGGGGGGGGATGAATAAGTACCTGTCAATAATAACCTTAAATGAGAATGGATTAAATTCTCTAATCAAAAGGCATAGGGTAGCTGAATGGGTAGAAAAACACAACCCACACATATGCTGCCTACAAGAGACCCACCTCAGAAAAAAAGACCTACACAGACTGAAAGTGAAAGATTGGAAAAAATATTCCAAGAAAGTAGACAGGAAAAAAAGCTGGGGTAGCAATACTTATATCAGAAAAAATAGACTTTAAAACAAAAGCTATGAAAAGGGATACTAAAGGGCACTTCATAATATTCAAGGGAAGAATCCATCCAGAAGACATAAACATTATAGGCATATATGCACCTAACATAGGAGCACCCAAATACATAAGGAACATTTTGAAGGACTTCAAGAAAGATATATACTCAGCAACACACTTATATTAAGGGATTTTAACACCCCATTGTCAAAAATGGATAGATCTTCCAAACAAAATGTCAACAAGCATATTGTGTTATTGAACAATGTCTTAGAGTAAATGTACTTAACTGATATATATATAGAGAGAGACTTTCATCCCAAAGAGGCAAAATACACATTCTTTTCAAATGCACATGGAATATATTCAAAGATAGTCCACATAATAGGACACAATAAAAGTCTCAACAAATTCAAAAACATTGAAATCATATCAAACATTTTCTTGGACCACAAAAGCCTGAAACTAAAATCCAGTCTCCAGGAAAAAACTCAAAAACATTCAATTTCATGGAGATTGAATAGCATGTTGTTAAACAATGAATGGGCTAATAATGGGATCAAAGAAGAAATAAAAAAGTTCATGAAAATGAACACACAACAGTCCAAAACTTATGGGATACAGCAAAGGCAGTCCTGAGAGGGAAGTTCATAGCGATACAGGTCTACCTAAAAAAGACAGAAACATTTCAAATAAACTTAACTCTACATCTACAATAAGTGAAGGAACAACAACAAACAAAGCTCAGAGCGAGTAGAAGGAAGGAAATAACCAAGATTAGAACAGAATTAAATGACATAGAGACTAAAAGAACAATCCATAGGAACAATAAATCCAGTTCTTTAGAAAGATTAACAAAATTGACCAGTCTTTAAGCAGATTCATCAAGAAAAAAAAGAGAGAAGACCCAAATCAACACAATCTGAAATGAAAGAAGAGAGAATACAACCAATAGCACAGAATTATAAAGAATTGCAAGCAATCATTACAAACAACTCTATGCCAAAAAAAAAAAAATGTAAGCCAGGGTAAAATGGCCAAATTTCTAGAGAAATATAATCCCCCAAAACTGAATGAAGAAGAAGTAGAAAGTCTGAACAGACTGATAACAGCTGATGAAATCAAAGCAGTGATTAAAAAAATCCTGACACACAAAAGTCCTGGACTGGATGGTGTCACAGGAGATTTTTCACAAAACATTTCAGGAAGATCTAACCCCTATCATTTTCAGACTATTCAAAAAAATACAAGAAGAAGGAAGACTCCCGAACTTTTTACAAAACCATCATCATCCTAATTTCAAAATCAGAAAAAAGACACAACAAAGAAAGAAAACTTCAGGTCAATATCGCTGATGAACATAGATGCAAAAATCCTCAACAAAATACTGGCAAACCACATCCAGCAATACGTTAAAAAGGTCATACACCATGACCAAGTGGGATTCATCCCGGGCATGCTACGATAGTACAATATTTGCAAATCAATAAACATAATACATCACATAAACAGAATGAAAGACAAAAGTCACATCATCATATCAATAGATGTGGAAAAAGCATTTGATAAGATACAGCACCCATTTATGATAAAAACTCAGGAAAGTGGAAGTAGAAGGAGCATACCTCAACATAATAAAGGCCATATATGAGAAACCTACAGCCAACATCATACTCAATGAGAAAAAACTAAAAGTTTCCCACTAAGATCTGGAAAAAGACAAAGTTGTTAACTTTCAACACAGTATTGGAAGTCCTAGCCACAATGATCAGATGAGAAAAAGAAAGAAAAAGCATCCAAACTGGAAAGGAGGAAGTAAAACTGTCACTGTTTACAGATGACATGATAGTGAACATGGAAAACCCTAAAGACTGTACCAAAAAACTACTTGACCTCATAAGTGAGTTTGACAAAACAGCAGGATTCAAAGTCAATATTCAGAAATCGAAGGCATTTTTGCACACTAACAATGAAAAATCAGAAACAGAAGTCAGTAAAAAAAAAAAAAAAAAAACATTTGCTATAGCAGCAAGAAAAACAAAATACCTGAGCATAAACCTTACCAAGGAGGTAAAAGACGTGTACTCAGAAAACTACACAATGCTAAAGAAAGAAATTAAGAAATACACAAATAAGTGGAAACATATACTGTGCTCATGGATTGGAAGAATTAATATCATCAAAATGTCCTTATTACCCAAAGCAATTTATAGATTCAACACAATGCCTATTAAAATACCAATGACATATTTCACAGATATAGAACAAACATTTCAAAAATCTATAGGAACCATAAATGACCCTGAATAGCCGCAGCAATTTTGAGAAAGAAGAACAAAGTAAGAGGGATCACAATACCTAATATCAAACTATATTACAAGGCCACTGTAATCGAAACAGTCTGGTACTGGCATAAGAACATCACACAAACAAATGGAACAGAATAGAGAGCCCAGAAATAAACCCAAGACTTTATATTCAATTAATATTCAACAAAGGAGGCAGAAGCATAAAGTAGAGTAAAAATAGCCTGTTCAACCAATGGCGTTGGAAGCTCTGGACAGCTACATGCCAAAAAATGAAACTCAATCACCCACTCACACCATACACAAAAATAAATTCAAGGTGGATAAAAGACTTAAATATAAGTTGTGACACCACAAAAGTCCTAGAAGAGAACATAGGCATGAAAAATCTCAGATATTCCATGTAGCAATATTTTCACTGACATGTCCCCTAGAGTAAGGGACATAAAAGAAAGAATAAACAAGTGGAACCTCATACAAATAAAAAGCTTCTGCACAGCTAAAGAAAACATCAGCAAAATGAAAAGGGAACCAACTGTATGGGAAAATATATTTGCAAATGATAACTCGGACCAGGGTTTGATCTCCAAAATAGATAAAGAATTCACATGGCCCCACACCAGGAAGACAAACAACCCAATTAAAAAATGAGCAAAGGACCTGAACAGACAGTTCTCCAAGAGAACTTACAGAGGGCCCAGAGACATATGAAAAGATGCTCGGCAATGCTAGCCATTAGAGAGATGCAGATTAAAACCACAATGAGATATCACTTCACATAGGTCAGAATGGCCACTGTATACTAATCAACAAAAACAAGCACTGGTGAAGTTGTGGAGAAGAGGGAACCCTAGTACACCATTGGTGGGAATGCAGACAGGTGCAGCCACTGTGGAAAACAGTATGGAATTTCCTCAGAAAATTAAAATTGGATCTCCCTTTTGATCCAGCAATTCCACTGCTGGGATTATACCTTAAGAATCCTGAAACACCAATTCAAAAGAGCTAATGCACCCCAATGTTCATAGTAGCACAATTTGCAATAGCCAAGTGCTGGAAGCAACCTACGTGCCCATCAGTAAATGAGTGGATAAAAAAACAGTGGTACATTTACACAATGGAATACTACACAGCTGAATGAAAGAAGGGGCTCCTACTGTTTTTAATAGCATGGATGGAACTGGAGAGCATTATGCTAAGTGAAATAAGCTTGAAAGTAAAAGACAAATTCTGTATGATCTCACCTATAAGTGGAACCTAATCAGAAAAACAAGCAAGCAAAATAGAGACATTGAAATAAAGAATAAACTAACAGTAACTAGAGGGGTGTGGGGAGGGGATAACGGGGAAGAAATAGAGGAAGTACCATCGACAACAATGTATAAAGGACTCATGGACAAAACCAAAGTGAGTATGATCAAGGGTGGAAGGCAGAGAGTGGTGGGGACAAAATGGAGACAACTGCACTTGAACAACAATAGAAAAAAGTTTTTAATAACTTGTAGGATAAAAACCCTCTCATAAAATGAATAAAATATCCACCTGTCTTTTAAAAAATATTTTTCCCAAGAAACTACTAGACCTGATAATTCATTTCAGAAAAATAGCAGGATACAAAATTACTATCCAGAAATCAGTTGCATTTTTATATGCCAATAATGAACTAACAGAAAGGGAAACTAAGAAAACAATCCCTTTCACAATTGTTACAAAAAGCATAACATACCTAAATCAACCTAATCAAAGATGTAAAAGACCTGTACTCAGAAAATTATGACACTGAAAAAGGAAACAGAAGAAGATACAAAGAAGTGGAAGCACAGATCCTATTCATGAATAGGAAGAATTAACATCATTCAAATGTCCATACTATCCAAAGCAATCTATGGATTCAATACAATTCCTATCAGGATTCCTATGATGTATTTCACAGAACTAGTACAAATATTTCAAAAATTTATATGAAACCACACAAAGCCCCACATAGCAACAGCAGTCCTAAGAAAGAAGAACAAGTTGGAAGAATCATAATGCTAATATGAAACTATACTATAAGGCCACAATAATCAAAACACCATGATACTGGCATAAAAACAGATGCTTAGATCAATGGAACAGAAGATAACCCAGAAATAAGCCCATGCCTTTATAGTCAATTAATATTTGACAGAGGAAGCAAGCACATACAATAGGTTAAAGATAGTTTATTAAATAAATGGTGTTGGGAAACTTGGATAGATTAGTGCAGAAAGATGAAACCAGACCACCTTCTTATGCCACGCAAAAGAATAAATTCAAAATGAATCAAAGACTTAAGTATTAGACCTGAAACCATAAAAAGCATAGATGAAAACATAGACAGCAAAATTTAGAACATTGCTCACAGTAATATTTCATTGAATATATCTCCCCAGTCAAGGAGAACAAAAGAAAAAATAAACAAAGTAGACTACATCAAACTAAAAAGCTTTTGCACAGTAAAACAAATAATCCATGAAATAAAAAGACAACCCATTGAATAGGAGAACAAATTTGCCTATACATTTGATAAGGGATTAATATCCACAATTTATAAAGAACTATAAAACTCAACACCAAAAACAAACAAACACAATCCAGTAAAAAAAAAAAATGGCCAAGGAACTTAATAGACAATGCTCCAAACAAGACATACAGATGGGTGATAAACATGAAAGACGTTCAGTGTCACTAATCATCAGAGAAATGCAAGTTAAAACCACAGTGAGATGTCATCTCACACCTGGCAAAATGGCTATCATCGATAAATCAACAAACAATAAGTACTGGTGAGAATGTGG